>JAXIVJ010003495.1:0-93430 GCA_036785665.1 Chirona hameri | reverse complement strand
AATCCATCGGGGAGTCATCTGAAGTAACCGCTCGCCGACAGTTTGGTCGACTGAGCGACCCGAACTCGGTCGATCGGTCTGCCCTCAGACGTGTGCAGCGCGACGATCACTCGCCCGCTGATATATGGAAACAAAAAAGCCATTCATATAAGAATGCCTGCGTTCGGGGTAAAAAGGCTCCATGTGGTCCTGTATTTGCCGACTTAATGTTTATATATTTAGTTTTGTTTGTCAATGATATCTGCATAAATATGTTCCAGTAGATGACCATATGTTCATACTGATAATGATAGTGCCTGAGAAAGTCCCTGTCATACAAATGGATGAGTAAGAAGGAAGAAACCTAGAAGGAAACAGATAAGTGATATAATATATCTCGTAATTTCGCGAGTATGCTTTCGGAGCTTAAGCAGAACACATGCAACTAATGATATGTAAGTAAAGTCTAAATTAGCCAACTTTTATTCGAAGTGGACACAGCGGGAGCCCTGGTTAATGTAGCCTGCCCTTACGAAGTGGGGCTTTCCAGTCTTAATTTATACCAACCAGGCGGTATGGTGGGACTGAGCTGTAAATGAGCTTAGCCGCGCTGTGACTGATCTCAGTGTTACCGCACAGGTCAGCCGGTGAACGGCCGGCACATTCCCCAGCCAGTGACGAGCCGGGAGGTGCGTGGGGGAGGGGTCTCCCGCCGACCTCAAACACGCAGACACACAGACACACAGACACACAGACACACAGACGCACAGACGCACAGACACATAGACACACAGACACACAGACACACAGACACACAGACACGCAGACGCGCAGACGCGCAGACACAAAGACACACAGACACACAGACACACAGACACACAGACACACAGACACACAGACACACAGACACGCAGACACGCAGACACGCAGACACGCAGACACGCAGACACGTAGACACGCCGACACGCCGACACGCCGACACGCAGACACGCAGACACGCAGACACGCAGACACGCAGACACGCACGCACGCACGCACGCACGCACGCACGCACGCACGCACGCACGCACGCACGCACGCACGCACGCACGCACGCACGCACGCACGCACGCACGCACGCACGCACGCACGCACGCACGCACGCACGCACGCACGCACGCACGCACGCACGCACGCACGCACGCACGCACGCACGCACGCACGCACGCACGCACGCACGCACGCACGCACGCACGCACGCACGCACAAGCGGGCCCCGTTATTGACCGCCGAGGTAAAGCGGCGGTGCTGAGCCCGGAGTTGAGTGCGGCGGTGCACGCCACCCGTCTTCCCACGGCGAGCGACTAATGGGTCATCGGAACACCGACGTTGACACCCACCTGACGTATCGATACTGGACCCTGGCTGGCGAAACTTCCGCATGGAATATCGATAGTTTAACAAACAAACACAAAATAGTCCGAGCCTTTTGAATGGATGGATTTCCGAGGGCAGGACCCGCGCTAAGCAGAGCTTGTTGCGTAGGCCCTGACCCCTACCATCCGATCGCGCAATTACTGGTAGCCGGCGGAATTTAGGAGCGAAAGTTGTACGTGCCCGACATACCTGGATACGGTCCGCCTCGCTCACTGACGTCACCTGACCTTTTAGTGCGACCGCTGCCTCCGGCCGCAGGCCATCCCAGTCAGGAGCAAATAGCGAGCGCCGAACGACTCGAACCCGGGCTGCCACTACTGGCAAGTGGTCAGAAGCCCGGTGTCCGGACACATTGGCGAATGTTATTTTGCCGAATGTCATTTTGGCGAATGCATATTGTCGAAGGACACTTTGACGACATGTCTTTTTGCCGAAATGTGAATATGCCGAAAGCAAAATGGCGAATGCTTTTTTGTCGAAATGTCTTTTTGCCGACGTGTCAAAATGTCGAAATGTTTTTTTGCCGACATGTCATTTTGTCGAAATGTCATTTTGGCGACATGTGAAGAAAAAAATGTTTTTGCCGAATGACATTTTGTCGAATGTGAAAAGGTCGAAATGCCTGTTTGCCGAAATGTCATTTTGTCGACATGTGAAAAAGCCGAAATGTCATTTTGCCGAATGTTACTTTGTCGACGTGTGAAAAGGTCGAAATGCCTTTTTGCCGAAATGTCATTTTGTCGAAATGTGAAAAGTCGAAATGCCTTTTTGCCGAATGTCATTTTGTCCACATGTGAAAAGGTAGAAATGCCTTTTTTTGCCGAGCACATCCTGCTCCACTGCCCCTCCCTTGCTGTTGTGGTCTTGCACCATCCACCAGGGCAGGCACGTAGCCAGGGGGGGGGGGCGACAGGTGCGGTGGCAGGTGCAGCCACATCCCCTGGAGGCCAGGAGGGCTCTTTTCGGCGGCGGAGGGTCCTTTTCGGCGCGCAGCGCGCGCCGAAAAGGGCCGACGAGACCGCGCGAAGCGCGGTATCCTGGGCTCTTTACCACGCGAAGCGTGGTCTTTAGAGAGTTTAGAGCACTTCAGAGGCTCTTTAAGGCCACCGGGATCCTCTCTGAAAGACCAGAGGGCCCCTTGGGCGTTCAAAAGAGCCCTGTGCAGTGTGCATGACAGAGCGGCCCCCTGGCCAGACCGAAAGGGCTCCTGAGCGGGACCGAGGGCCCCTAAACACGTCAAATGGGCCCCTAGCCATCACAGAGGGGCCCCTGGGCAGGTCGAGAGGCCCCTGAGCATGTCGGCAGGGTGAAAAAGCAGACAGCACAGTCCCTTGCCAGGTCATAAGGGCCCCTGAGCAGGTTGGAGGGCCCTTGGACAGACCCCAGAGGGGCCCTGGCAAGTTCAAAATGCCCCTGTGCAGATCAGAGGTGTCCCTGACCAGACCGAAAGGGTCCCTGGGCCGGTCGGAAGGGCCCTTGAACATGCCGGATGAGTTCCTAGCTAGACTGAAGGGGACCCCTGGGCAGGTCGGAGGGGGCCCTGAGCATGTCGGCAGGGCGACAAAGCAGCCAGTGCAGTACCTGGCCAGGTCGGAAGAACCTCTGAACAGGCCGAATGGGGCCCCATGACACACAAGAGGGGCTTCTTGGAAGGTCAGAGGAGTCCCTGGTCAGACTGAAAGAGCCCAAAGCACATAGAGATCCCAGATGAAGATTAAATACAAAGAGGACTTACTCCACAAGAAAAACATTTAAATCGGAGCGTTCGGGTATATTGTAACACCCTTCGTCAGCGATTAAGAGGCATTCGGTAACAGGTAATTGCTCGTCTTTAAGATGAGCAATGACATGTTACCGAATGCCTCTTAATCGCTAACGAAGGGTGTTACAATATACCCGCAAGCTCCGATTTTAATTTGTATTGTAGAGTAAGCCCTCTTTGTATTTAATAGATATTACCCACTCCACATCATGTCTTTTCGCGGATCCCAGATGAGTCCCTGAACAGGCCAGAAGGGCGTTGAAAAGGTGGGAGGGGCCCCTAGACGATCTGAAGGGACCCTGGGCCTTTCAACAGTAAGAATGCAGTTGTCCAGGGAATATAACTAAAAAATTTGCGCCGCTCCGCGGCGCAATTTAACTAGAAATTCAATTATATGCGACTTAGAAGGAAAAAACGGTCCGTTTCTCGGCGCATTTATGTGTTATGTTGCTACTTTCATATGTAATTGGGCAAAATATTTCACTTTAGCATTTTTTAACGCACTTCTAAACGCACAATGACATTTTTAGAGGTTCGCACCATAAGCAATGTGACGCATTGACGAGAATGCATATCTAGGGCATAAGACTAAAAATTTCGCGCCGCTCCGCGGCGCAATTTGTTTAAAGGTTTCAGGTTGTGAGCTTTAAAAAAATATTCCAAGCTGGTATAGCTGATTCCAAATTGGTGTCGCTGGTTCCAAAGTTGATAAGGCAGTTCGCTAACTCCAGGTCCTAAAAGTTGGTATGGCCCATGTCATACCTGTCATACTGCATTTTCCATCCTTGTAACGTGCTTTTTCATCCGTTTTGTTTGGACCTTTTAACGCTTGGGAAGGGGCCCTTTCAGCGCTCGGGAAGGGGCCCTTTCAGTGCTCGGGAAGGGGGCCCTTTCGAGGCGCCCCACTCCCCTGGACGAAATCCTGGCTACGTGCCTGCAGCAAGAGCTTGTATTCGAGGTTGCAAAAGTTGTCAGCAGGTTTCATAGCCATTCTGCAGCTTGTTGAAGGTCAAATAGCTGACAAAAAAAATACTCGGTCATCTAAATCCTCTGTATCCGAATGGGGGAGGGGCGATTGTCTCCCCCCTGCCTACCTGCGCCCCTGCCTTCTACCTCCAGGAGCTCCCCGGCTACAGTTCCCGCTCAGTAGCCGACGAACCAAACATCCAGTCAGATATCAGTGCGCGCGCAGTTCTTTTTTTTCTCGCGTGCGCGGCCGCATGACACCAACACTGACCTGGACGGCCGGAAGTGAGTAGCGACACGACGGGCGCAGAGTGCAGACCGTACTGAGAGTAGTGAGGAGTGAGGGTGTACGACAGGTGTACGATGGAGTGAGTCCATGGCACTAAACGACGGCGTTTGGCGCACCGTGGCTTCTTCTATACGGAAGACGAGAGGAGTGGGGACGACAAGATATACATGAGATGCAGCGCCCGAGTGGGCCTGAGTTGCAAAGGGCGTGGCGTGTATGCTCGCGGGGTCTTTGTGGAGAGCAAGGGACACAATCACGCCCCCAGCAGGGCTGCAGTGGAGCAATCTGCCGCACGCGCGGAAATGAAGGAGCGCGCCGAGACGACGGCTGAAAGCGTCACGCGCACAAACAATATTGACACATGGCGACAATTGCTGCGCATGACACCAAAGGCATTCGGCATTCGGCAAAAATACATTTCGAACATTTCGAACATTTCGAGCCGTCGCTGGGCCCAAATGCAGGCCCGGCGTGCCTGAAGCTGTGTCTGAACTCAGGCTTGCCGGTCTCATGCCGGGCTCAGCAAAAGTTATCAATTTAAACAAACTAAATAAATAAAAATAAATATTGGCAGAAGTCAGAACATACATGCCTAAAGATCATGATAAATTGAGAAGAAAACAAATATACAACAGTAAAACACTATTATAACAAATAACAATTTTACAGCGTACAAATTAAACGTGATAACTAGTACAACCTAGTAAGGAGTGGACACACCAGTGAAACTTAAGTCAAACTACAGGGTCAATTCATGATCAATTCATCAGCTCAGTAACTGCTGCAGTGTGAGATGCGAGTGCAGTCAAACAGAAACAATTACCTCAAATCATATTCCACTGTCATCACTAGTAACTAGGTGGGGTGGGGAAGAGCATACAATTTTATATTTAGTCATCTCATTTCTCCAGGTCACCCCAAAACAAAATATACAAATAACAAGTACCTATGGAACAAAACCACCTACCTATAAGATAATAAATATTGTTAATACTATTGTAAATACATATCACAGAGTATTTATTGATACACATTTACTATTTAGTTCCACATGAGAAAGGACATATTCAAGTCATATCATTGGTAGTTTTGGTAGTGAACAAATATTGCACTTTATGCAATTACAATTATAAAGGTGGAAACTGGAAAGACTGCCCAACACAAAACAAAACATTTTGCAAAGAAATCTTAAGTGGCCTAATACCTTATTCCAGAATGCAAACCTGTCTAGTTCCACTTCAACTTCTTATCACAATAGCTCCATAATTTATATATGACCATCAATTCCAACCATACGTTCCAAACAAATGTGTTTTGATGCGTCACATTTGTGACGAATTCGCCAGGCCTGGGTCGTAAAAGAATCACGTGTGTCAATTCAGCAGCAGATCGATATTCGCGAATGTGTCACTTTGGCAAATATTCACAACTTCACACCTCAGAATCGCGACGCCTCAGAATTGCGTGAAGACAATTGTTCATGTTCGTATTCGAAAATAAGCGGTAGTATCAAATCCTAGCCCTTGGGGCCAGTTCAAGTTTAAATATTTTTTTAAGAAGTCCATCAGCCGACATCCTCAATATGTTAAGACATTTTCATTTTGGTGATTTTAAGTCTTTATAGTGATAAAGTTAGTCATTTCGGTGACGGGATTAATTGTGTGCGTCGTTTTGAGCTCAACGATTCGCAATTGTCAAATACTTCAGCCGCAATTAGGCGCAGCAGTGAAGTTGTACCCAGGGTAATAGAGGTTGTACCAGGGCAGTTGTACGGCCTTGGACTTGGCAGTGAAGTAGCTTTGTTCTTCTGTGCCCAAGGTCTTTATAAATCTGTGCCAAGGCCGTATAAGAATGGCTCCGTGCGTGTGGCTGGCTTGGATGTTAGTTATAGATATCTTGGCTTGGATAGTAATGAAACTGAGGATTCTCTGTAATTTAAGACAGGTTGATTATTTTACTTTTGTCATTCAAGATATGATTGTCACTCCCAATGTTTTTTTTAGTACGTTTGTCATACTAAATGTCCAGGAAAACTTGCCTTTTACCCATTATCCTGTGAAGTATATTTATTATTTACTAGTCCATGTCAACATTGATCAAATAGGTAGTAGGTTACGTACCTCAACCTTGCTTGTAGAAGCTATTACAATTGCAACCCAAACATTGCATTGTGTGATGTTGAGTGATGAGTGCATACTTATTACATACTTCTTTTTTTAAAACTTATTTTAAGCTGCTCGTTTGGACTTGCGTGATCCTATCATGCTTTTTATTTTTGCAAACCACCAAAGATGAAAGAAGTCTACTCACCTTGACCTGTTCCACTCTCCTGTTAGTCTGTTGTTGATTATTTATCTCAAGTTCCGACTTTGGTGGGATTTCTTTACTCAATGGTCCATATATATATATATATATATATATATATATATATATATATATATATATATATATATATATATATATATATATATACATCCATTATACATTGGTGCTTCAATTCAAGTGGTGTGTGTTAAAATTGTGCAAAATGCACATTGCAAACTAAAAATATTCCTGTTAGAAGATTTTAAGTGAAGATTTTAAGTATACATGCAGATTGCTAGTTTCCGAGTGCCGGGCCTGGCGGGTGCTGCCACATGTGGCCGGGCTTGATGCCGGTCCCAACTCATGCATGAGCGCTGGCGGTGCGGGGCCGGTTCCTGTTTTTTTTTTGTGCATCTCTAGTGCTGTTAGTTGCTCGCGTTAACCGAAACTTCCCTGTCATATGCAGAAGAGGCTCAGCATGTTTTATTGTTGGCACACCGGATAGGGAAGAGTCTTGACGGCGCCATATCGAACGTTGCAATGGAGTGTCTTGACGGCGCCATATCGAACGTTGCAATGGAGTGTCTTGACGGCGCCATATCGAACGTTGCAATGGAGTGTCTTGACGGCGCCATATCGAACGTTGCAATGGAGTGTCTTGACGGCGCCATATCGAACGTTGCAATGGAGTGTCTTGACGGCGCCATATCGAACGTTGCAATGGACTGTCTTGACGGCGCCATATCGAACGTTGCAATGGATTGTCTTGACGGCGCCATATCGAACGTTGCAATGGATTGTCTTGACGGCGCCATATCGAACGTTGCAATGGAGTGTCTTGACGGCGCCATATCGAACGTTGCAATGGAGTGTCTTGACGGCGCCATATCGAACGTTGCAATGGAGTGTCTTGACGGCGCCATATCGAACGTTGCAATGGACTGTCTTGACGGCGCCATATCGAACGTTGCAATGGAGTGTCTTGACGGCGCCATATCGAACGTTGCAATGGAGTGTCTTGACGGCGCCATATCGAACGTTGCAATGGAGTGTGGTAATCCTTGGTATTGATAAGGTAGAGAGTAAAGCAAAACAATGTGTGATTTATCGATACGGTGCCGAAGGCTCCAGAGAGAAAATCGTTACAGTACCGAGACAGAACAAGACAACGGCGAGGAATATCGATTCTGCCGAGAAACCGTCATCAAATAACAGAAGCATAGACTCTGAAGGCTGGTGGGTGTCTGTTTTACACGAGAGGTAAAGTGGGGCCTCTAAACTTCCTGTGAACATGAAGCAATAGTATAACACCTATAATTAGTACATTATCGTTTCCGAACAAGATTTAAATACTCTTCCCGAAAATATTATGTTGCCGTATATTTGGTAGCACACGACCGCATAAGCCGTGTAGCCGGCTCGTGGCATCCCAACCCATGCCATGGTCATGTGCGGAGCGTTAATTACAGCCCAAATAAACCATGTGGTGCGCAAACAGCACATGGTTGACATTGTGCATTAATGGCATTACGCTGTAACATAGGTACCACCGACGCTGACTATTTCGACGATGAAAACCTTACAATACCACTATGTGTTGCTTTATATGCAATATAAAGGCAGGAATGTGAGGAAGAGCCTCATAAATGTTGTTACATGCATTCAGACACGGCATATGACATAGGCACATAGTACCACCTGCAGCGTAGAGAACACGACGTAGAAATAAATATAATAAAGGACCAAGAGGAGGTAGCTGCTCCCCGTTTGTGTTTGAGAGGAAAACTGGGCGAAGGTTAGCGATGAAGAGTAGTGGAGACTTATCATATATATCTGGTCAGCGAGTTTCCAGACATTTATAAAGCACTGTACCACCTGAAAAAGTCCCTGTATGTTTCGCTCGGCTGAATAAACAGTGGGCGTGGTGGGCTCTAACTCTGCTAGATCGATAAAAACAACAACACTGCCGTTGGTATACGCCGCCGCATAAAATAGCACATAAGGAACCTACGTAAGGATAGAATAGAAGCATGCATTGGATATCTGACCAATCCAGACGAGAATGACCGACCTTGGCATTGCCACAGATGATTACTAGGCAGTCTTTTAGTAGTTTAGCGTCATGCATACACAACATAATGTGGCCTTTGCAAATACATTGAAGCACTACAGAAAGAACATTAGGTTGGCAAAAGTTGCATGCACCTGAATGGCTAAGGATGGTTTAGCAAGTTTATGATCTTCGATAATTATATAATTATGAAGCTGATAATATTAATATTTTCAGCAGTAGTTGTTTAGAAAATATATATGAATCAAATGTAGGTTGGTATGTTCCGAAAAATACATCAAAACTACGTCTTAGGAGCCATGCATTCACATGTCACATTAAAATAATATTGAATCATGTTTTTTCTGAAAAACATGTTATGTTATATGCCAGGCACTGTTTCAAACAAAGCAAAATATTTGTTGAACCAGGCTTCGGACATGAATCCGTTATTAATGTCATTTGGGTTTTATTTGTGAAACAAATTACACAAACTGTATGGGGTCGGCGAGTCTTAGAGTCGCCGACCATTATATAAACCTTTAAAACAAAAACTCTTAGAAGAGTCGTCAGCGACATGGTCTTTGAGGTTAAAATATGTCATCATATTTCGTAACTCTCTTTCAAAATTAACGTTAAAAAATATAAGCATTTAAGCATTTCTGACATTTGCCACCTTGTTCAGTGTCAATAGCACAACACGTTATAGATATTCAGTATAGTCACCCTATATGATTATATGATAAGACGAAAACAAAATGGCTAGGGGATGATATTGATGAGATATGCTACTGCAATTACAATTACCTAAATTAACCAGGCAGGAAGTAAGCTACACGTGCATATTTAGAAGAGCACAAGCCACAGTAGTTGTTCTTGTAAGGATAACAACCAAGAAATAGTTCCGTATTTGCAATAAATTTCCCTCTTTCATCAGCATGCAAATGACATTTCTGACCATACGCAGCGGCAACAAACAGCTAGATTATGTTAAAAACTGAGCGGATGGTGTACCAACTTTCGATCACCAAACACTTTTTGCCACTTCGTTCGAACTTCATTGGATTTCCAGGAACGAATGAGAGAGGTCAAGTCATGCATTGTGAGAGGTCAAGACAGGCATTGTGAAGGGCTCTGCCCAAGAAACTCACCCAGAAAATATACAGTTAATACGCCCAATGATGACGGTTAAATCCATTTGTATTCAGATATTTAATTTGATTCTAGTCCCTGTTTGCAGTGCAGTCGCCTTTCTTTGGATCGCGTTTGTCTCCAGTTACATAGTGCGTCACATGCCACAGGAAACTTTTCACTGGACTGAGGCATTACGAGTCGCCAGTGAACATGAAGAGCCAACCTTCGAAACATAACACTTCATTGTTCCTTGTGCTAGGACCTTTCACGATTTTTTCGTCCTCGGTTGGACGTCGCTGACATGGTAAATTTGCACCTCTACCCGCGACAGTTGACCGGGGGCCTTTAATTAGCACGCGACTCGGGAGTTCGAGTGGGTGACTAAACGAGCCGTCTACTGTCGGCGAACAGACCGACAGGCAAACGACACCCATGGGACACATTATGGCATAGAAAGTGGACGAAACTGGCGAGACATCGGCGGTTTCGAGGCTTCTGCGTCGCTAGCCGTACAAAAGTACGCAAGGAACTAACAGCATCCTGTGTTCATGTTTCGGATGGTATAAGGTGTTTGATTGCAGTTTTGCTGGTAGACATTGGTGTTATGTGTGATGTGGTGTTGAGCTGAATACCAAAGGATGTTGACTGTAGCCAAGATACCGAAATAGAGCTGCCCTGTAATGAAACAATGACAAAACGGCCGGCGCTTTGTGCAGCACAAGACGTTGACCTCATAGGTCATGACCCCATGACAGCACTGACTGTTTTGCAAAACAAGTGGCCTCCAGTGCCCAATCTGAAGTCACAACATTTTGACCAAGTCTCTGAACAGAAAAGTGTCGCTGTATTGCCTCTGCCCGATGAATTAAGGTGCACGTGGGATGCAAACATGTCATTATCCGCCCCAATAGCTCAGTTGGGAGAGCGCTGGACTTCTGACCAATCCCGGTAGAGGCAGCCCGGGTTCGAGTCGCTTCGGCGCTCGGTATTTGCCCCTGACTGGAATGGCCTGTGGCCGGTGGCAGCGGTCGCACTCAAGGTCAGGGACGTCAGTGAGCGGGGTGGACCGTGTCCAGGTATGTCGGGCACGTAGAACTTTCGTCTCTAAATTCTGCCGGCCAACAGGAATTGTGCGATCGGGTGGTGAGGTCAGGACCTGCACAACAAGCTCTGCTTAGCACGGGTCCTGACCTCGGAAATCCATCCATACAGAACATTCCGACTAAATTTATAATAATAAAAAATGGATGACTAAAGAAGTTGAGAAATATTTCCAGTGTCATGGGGGCACGTAGCCAGTCCTTTGTTACTGAATATCGGGCAACCAGCCATCAGTCTCGTTTCACTGAGCTTCGAATAGCGATGTGCTGCTCGTTGACCAAATAACTCTATTTTTAATGACCGGCACCAATGCACCTGCAATAAGCCTCCCATCGTAACATTTTGTTTTGCTGCCGTGTCCGATGCGGAACCTGTGGTATGGTATGCTAAAAATACACCGGGGACGGATCGATTTACAGTTATTAACATGCTGCGACCTGGAGGCTGCCCGGACGAGGATGACTCAACACAGAAGCACGCATGCCTGCGCCTGCGCCTGTGCCTGTGCCTACACGCGCACGCACACGCACACGCACACACACACACACCGCGGCGTTGACGCACAACACAGGCATCCGCGTTCGAAAAGGTGATATACTGGCAACGGACATCGCTGCACTGGAATGAAACGTAAATGTTGTCACCACAGTGTAATCACAGTGTAATGTTGTCACCACAGTGTAATCAAATGCAGGATGGATTTTAAAAACTAAGTGCACCAGGAATCAAAACCGAAAAAAACAAATGTGAATGTGAAGAAGAGGGATTATCTAGAGGCATCAATTTATTTGACTTCAGCATCAAAAAGGAACGAGCCATGCACTCTTCTCTCCAAACTGCCTGGCAAATGTTGGATGTTCTGCTCTGCATGCATTTAACTCCCATATTTGGAAACATCGAAATCGCAAACTGCCACGCCCGTGAAATGGATGGAGTTCTGCACTGGGTGGTGCATTACCTTTACCATGGTTTCCCCTTCTATGTGAAATAATACAGAAAATGCAACTTGCAACTTCAGAAATAATACAGGAAATACCCCTTGCAGATTCAATGCATGCTTTGTACCACATTTAAAGGCATCGTTTGGCGAGGCATATTGCTAAACTATACTATTTATACTCCTCGCTTTGCATCCTCCCCTCGGCTCAGAGCAAGTGGCGGCTCTGCAACTGCTGCCTTTTCTAGCATGCATTTATAATGGTAATCAGCATAAAGCAAAACTCTGCAACCCTTGCATGCTAGCGCACAACATAAAACGCAAAGCATAAGAGACCGGCTGGGCTCACGGAGTGCATAACGTTTGCAGAGGCAAAGTTACAGTTTAGTATTTAATGCAATGTACCGTCGTACCGTTCTTCGCCGATTTCAAACTATTGCCATTTTTCAGAGGTGTGCAATTCAATTTAAGCCAGTCTTAACACGCGCCCTGGAGGGGGGCGAAATCCGCCCACCCCTCCGGTTTTTCGAGGATAGCGCAAAAACGGCGGCGCGCAGCGCCGCCGTTTTTTGTATACCTGTTTATAAATGAACTTCCCGCATTATGTAAAATTCTTGGCCTCAGGTCATCTCAGGTCAGGTCACCAGACCAGGTCACGTGATGACCTCAACTCCAAAACGTTTGCAGTAGTACTACAGCCACAGTTTTACGCCGATCGGTTTCAATCTTGCAGGACTTCATAAGGTCATAGATACCAACAATTTGTTGATCTCGGATTTCTAATATCGGTGACCTAAGGTCAGGTCAATTTTGTGACCGCCAACACGGTTTTATCAATAACTATCGACATAATGAAGATAGAGAAGAGAAAAACGGTACCAATATGTTTGTCTCGTCGAGACACGTCTCCCAATATGCAACATGACTAACTTGGGTCACCGCTTGACCTTGACCTGAGGTCAAATTTATCAGTTGACCTAACCCGGTCACCATGCATATGATTCGAAGCGCCTTGACAAGACACACGTGATGGCGTAAACATTAGTGCTTCATCTTTATTAGGTAAAAAGGTTATTTGGGGAAAACAGTTTTGAAAACAAAATCACCTTTTTGACATTCGATGACCTCTGGAGCCTAAACTTTTGACCTGAGCTCAAATCTGAGGACACCTATGTCGATTGCATTTTTCAATGACTTTCGATTGCTTTTTTCCGTTTGCTGCTAACTATCATAGTTCCCGAGATATTTGGGAGTGTTCGAACCGAAGTCTTGAAAACTTAAAAATCTGACCCTTGATGACCTCTGGTGACCTCAATATTGACCTGAAAAAAGTTAACGAAATACTTTCGAAAGAGCTTGTCTCGAGCTATCTAACGTCGTTTCCCGCTTGTCGTTACGTTGCGTGGTTTTCGAGATCATAGGGGGGGGGGGCGAAATCCGCCCCCCCCCCCTCCAGGGCGTGTAATTATCTGAGGCCCTCCAGGGCGCGTGTTAAGTCTAAACACGCGCACCGGCGGGGGTGTATCCGTCCCTCTGAGTTTGTTCATGAATAGCGAAAAACGGCATAGCATAGCAAACACGGCAACAAATTTTGTATAGCTGCTTGGGCATCGAATCCCTACATTTCGTGAAAGTTTTGACGTCTGGTCGTCTCAGGTTAGGTCACCAGGTCACGTTAAGTGACCTCGCCTCCAAGCAAGTTTTCGAAAGTGTTTGGTCGTGCCAACTGCCAAAGCCACAGTGACTGACCGAGTGGTTTGAAACTCAGGATGTAATAAGGCCATCAGTATCTACAATTCGTTTATCTCGGATTTTGTTTTATATCTGTGACCTTAGGTCAGGTCGATTTCGTGACCTCCCATTATAAGTCAATGGGGGGGGGGATGAAAACGCGTGCCTACCAATCAACAGCAAATTACTAAATTTGACCAGTTTTCACCATATCCACAAGTATTGTGCCAAATGTACGGACCCATGACACATTTTTGTTGTTACCTCTACAGGTCAACTTAGGTGACACCGCGGTCACGTGTGATTTTTCTTTTAAGTCTTTGCCAAATCAAGATAGAGCGATGGGGCTTTCACTATTGTGTTAGGGTCGTCGAGGCGCGTCGATTGGTGTACAAGTTGACCTGACCTTGACCTGACCTTGTCCTGACCTTGCCCTGACCTTTCCCTAACCTTGACCTGACCTTGACCTGAACTTGACCTGACCTTGACCTGACCTTGACCTGACCTTGACCTGACCTTGACCTGACCTTGACCTGACCTTGACCTGACCTTGACCTGACCTTGACCTGACCTTGACCTGACCTTGACCTGACCTTGACCTGACCTTGACCTGACCTTGACCTGACCTTGACCTGACCTTGACCTTGACCTGGCCTGACCTTGACCTGACCTTGACCTGACATTGACCTGACCTTGACCTGACCTTGGCCTTGACCTGACCTTGACCTCACCTTGACCTGCCCTTGACCTGACCTTGACCGGACCTTGACCGGACCTTGACCTGACCTTGACCTGACCTGACCTTGACCTGACCTTGCCCTGACCTTGCCCTGACCTTGCCCTGACCTTGACCTGACCTTGACCTGACCTTGACCTGACCTTGACCTGACCTTGACCTGCCCTTGATCTGCCCTTGACCTGACCTTGACCTGCCCTTGACCTGCCCTTGACCTGCCCTTGACCTGCCCTTGACCTGCCCTTGACCTGTCCTTGACCTGCCGTTGGCCTGCCCTTGACCTACCCTTGACCTGCCCTTGACCTGCCCTTGACCTGGCCTTGACCTTCCCTTGACCTGCCCTTGACCTGACCCCAGGCCAAGCCAATTTTTGTATATGACCTAACTAGATCACCAGATATACCATTCGATGCGTCTCGACAAGAGAAAAGCTATGGTAAGAACCATATCACTATATATTGGTTCTGTGAAATGTTATTCCCTTAACCCTCGCCCGGGTAGGCGGTGGATGCCACCCCCTCAGTGTTTGGCGAATAACTCACACAGTTTTCAACTGATGACGATGAACTTTTCAGTATTCTACTGTTGAACAATTTGACACCTACTCTGAAAATGTAGAATCTCTAACCCACATTAACCGTGATCTATGACCTGTTTCTCAAGGTCATCTCAGGCGCAACTGGCTTCCCGTAGTATCGATGCATGTAACTTGTGCAGTTTCCGAGTGTTTGTTGTTCAGGAGCATATGCACAGGTGTTTGCAGGTGACAGTTGTGGTTTCCACTGAGATTGTGACCTCGTTTGACCTTTTCAGAGGTCAATCGAGGTAATTGACCTCCGATGACCTCATATTTTTGTTTTTGCTTCTGGCGGTTTATAAAACATTTTGTGACGCTTATTTCAAATCTGGAATCAATTGTACATAATTATATGCTCCACTGGGGTCATGCGTTTCCACAGGTCAACCAATGTCACTGACCTCAGCTGACCTGACATGACCTTTTTTGGAATTTGGCAGTTTCTAGGACATTTTGTGACCTCTGGTGACCTCAATATTACCTGATCTAAACATTACCTGAGTAATTTCGATAGAACTTGTCTCGAGCTATCTAACTTTTTTTTCTGCAATTGTCGCTACGTTGCGTGGTTTTCGGGATCTTAGGGAGGTATCCGCCCCCGTCGCACTATGGGCCAGGAGCCCGATCTAGCCCGCCATAATTGACTAGGGACCCGCAATGCGATCGGGACATTGCCTTGGTGTCAAAACCGTACGATAATTCCGTAATTTGGTCCCACCGCTGATTGGCCGTTGCGGTGACCTCAGACTAGGACGTCACCACAAGCCGCCACTGGGTGGCGTTCCTCAGTGCTGTGCGGCACAGTATCCTGCTTAGCGGCACAGTATCCACTGGCATGGGCATTTGGAGCAAGTATTATGAATTTGGAAACCATTTCGTACTAATGGTTTCCAAATATTACTGTCACTACCGTCACTAAACTACTACCGTCCAATCCCCACTTGAAAACGCACGTTAACACGCGCCCTGGAGGGGAGGCGAAAACCGCCCACCCCTCCGGTTTTCAAGGATGCGCAAAAACGGAAACGCACAGCGCCGCCGTGGTTTGCACACCTGTTCAGAAATGAACTTCCCACAATATGTAAAAAAATTGGCCTCGGGTCATCTCAGGTTAGGTCACCAGCCCAGGTCACGTGATGCCTCAACTCTAAAACGTTTGCAGTAGTACCACAGCCACAGTTTCATGTCGATCGGTTTCAATCTTTCAGGACTTGATCAGGTCATAGATACCAACAATTTGTTTATCTCGGATTTATAATATTGGTGACCTAAGGTCAGGTCAATTTCGTGACCGCCAACACTGTTTTGTCAATAACTATCGACATAATGAAGATAGGAGACAATGGTACCAATGTGTTTGTCCCGACGAGACACGTCTCTCAATATGCAACATGACTAACTTGGGTCACCACTTGACTTTGACCTGAGGTCAAATTTTGCAGTTGTCCTAACCTGGTCACCATGCAAATTATTCGAAGCGCCTTGACGATACAAACAGTATGCCGTAAACACCATTGCTTTATATTTATTAGGTACAAAGTTATTTGCGAGAAACAGTTTTGCAAAAAAAATCACCTTTTTGACATTCGATGACCTCTGGAGCCTAAACTATTTCCCTGACCTCAAATCTAAGGACATTATGTCGATTGCATTTTTGCAAGGGCTTTCGATCGTTTTGTTACGTTTGCTGCTAACTATCATAGTTCCCGAGATATTTGGGGGTGTTCGAAGCGAAGTCTTGACAACTTGAAAATCTGACCCTTGATGACCTCTGGTGACCTCAATAATGACCTGAGAAAAAAATGAACGAAATACTTTCGAAAGAGCTTGTCTCGAGCTATCTAACTTAGTTTTCTGCTTGTCGCTACGTTGCGTGGTTTTCGAGATCATAGAGGGGGGGGCGAAATCCCCCCCCCCCTTCCAGGGCCTGTAATTATCAGAGGCCCTCCAGGGCGCGTGTTAAGCGCAGCTCGGCGGTCACTGAGGCTCGCAGTCGCCACCACCATCTCTGCATTGTCAGCAGTCACTCCGTGATGTCGTCCATTAGGTTTTGATGTCGGACCTCAGCGTGGGTGGCCGTCACGACCATTGCATTGCATTGCATTGTATTGCATTGTATTGTATTGCATTGTATTGTATTGCATTGTATTGTATTGCATTGTATTGTAGACCATTGCAGAAATCATACAATCATCCCTCATGAGTGCAGTGGCAGGTTGGGGCAGGAAATTGGACTTGCCACAGCAAGCCGAACCATTGAGGGTCACAACCATATTCGTATTTCCGTGTTATCGCGTGTTATCCATTAGATCGGCACTATCGAAGAAGCTGCATTGGAGTTTTTGCCGACATTTCTGTTATGTCAACACAAATTGTCATTAAAAGCACGAAATACCATACCTTTAGTTTTAATTTTGACTTCACAGTGTATCCAAGGTTCCATTATAACCTGAAAACATGCACATTGCAAGATTCTTGTTTTATCCCATTCGTCATAACATCGTAAACATACATCGATTTCGCGAGCCGCGGTCTCCCGCGGCTAGCTTCTTACAAAGGTCCGTGTTTCGGTGCTGTTTATACCTCCACGTATGATTGCACTCAAAAGTCCTCGTCATATTCTTAATCCACGGTATATTCTGAACATATCCATGTATGTCCCATATTTAAATAAAAACAAATCACTCCAACCAATTATGGTGGGCTAGATCGGCTCCTGGCCCATAGTGCGTCGATTCGAAGTTGGCGCCCCCGTCAGTACGCGGGTTTAACACTTTTGTCTATTTGTTTCCTAAAGTCCTCACCATATTCACTGTGAGGTATGAGCAATGGCAATATTTACCACCAGCCTGAGTACAAACATGGAATAGCCAAGGGAATAAATGCGACACTTGTTCCAAACCGTAGATCAAATGCCCCCCAGTGACATTGTTTCATGAATATGCAACGAGAAAAACATTACATGGTTGTAAACTTCCCATTGTTGCATCGTGCGCTACTTTAAAGTTATAGCTTGCCGTGTCTTCATGGCATAATTATCACTGTTATTAAGATATTAAGTGTTTATCATAACCTAAATATTACACAACATGTCTGCAGGTCTTTCCGACCCGCATTAGCCGATACAACTTTGTATTGACTGGGCGCGAGACGCCAGTAATCACCGACGAATAGCGTCTGAACAATTCGCAGCTTGGCGGCGGGGTGGGGCGGGGGCGGTGGCGGCGGCGGGGGCGGCAGCAGCAGCCATGAAGTTGGCGTGTTTCGGTGAAGAAAACATGTTGGATCCGTTCCGCTATTGGACCCGGGCTGATGTGATACTATAGTATACCACCCTATAGGGTGGTCCGGTTTGCATTTTTTATTTATTAGAATGTTAGGTCTCATCCCCCTATCTGATGCATTTTGGGACACTGATCACGATGAAAACATCCTAATTGAGAATTTCGAGAGAAAAAATCGATGGCGAACTGGGCTTAAAGATTGTAAACCGAGGCGATTTTTGCATATATATATATATATATATATATATATATATATATATATATATATATATATATATATATATATATATATATATATATATATATATATATATATATATATATATATATATATATATATATATATATATATATATATATATATATATATATATATATATATATATATATATATATATATATATATATATATATATATATATATATATATATATATATATATATATATATATATATATATATATATATATATATATATATATATATATATATATATATATATATATATATATATATATATATATATATATATATATATATATATATATATATATATATATATATTTTCCCATTTGTATTTAAGTCTTTCTCACAATACCCTTGCATTCAAATATGAGAAACAGGCGCCCATTTTAGTGTTTTTAGCGTTAACACCATCTATTGAGCGATTCGGTAAACTACTAAAACATCCGTTCTATTATTGGTGATTGTTGTTCAGGTGTTCGAGCTAAGGTAATGGAAATTGTTGACAAATGGTAAGAAAATAGTTGTTTTATCCATCTATAATTTCATATAACATATAACATTTCAGCATGTATTTGAGTTATCGCGCTTACGAGAGATCAAAATGTGCAGAAATCGCCTCGGTGCAAAATCTGTAAGGCCAGTTCGCCATCGATTTTTTTGTTGTTGTCGAATTTCTCAATGTTGATGTTTTGATCGTCATCAGCGTCCCAAAATGCGTCAGATAGGGGGTGAGACCTAACATTCTAAGGACAAAACGCAAACCGGACCACCCTAATGTGATATACAAGCCTGCGCAGCCAGTGTGAGAGCATGCCAGTCCGAATCCGTGGACAGATCGATCTGTGTGGAAAGCCATTATTGGCATGGATGATGATATTGATGACCGGAAAGGACAGGGGTATCGCCCTGACGTTCAAGATGTCTTTTAATATGAAGCCCGAGACAAGCAGATACGGTATTTTGCGGATGATGATTTTTGATTACTCGTTACTTTGCCTTCCTTACTTTGTTTTAGGGTAGGTGAAAACGTAAGAGCAAAACATTAACGTATGGCTTCAAACTATTCCTTTTTTAATTATCATGGCATCTGTACATTTCATCATTATTTTGCTCCATCAACATTTGTACGCAAATGAACATAGTTAGTATGCAAAAATTATAAGGCATGCACAATTTAGTCCAGACAAAACAATTAAGCAAATTGTCCGAACATTAGGCACGAACGACAAACAACACATTCGTCCAGACTGCTCCGGTCTAAAATGGGTACGAGCATGTGGCCTCATAGCTTTCAGGGAGCCTCCCTTCCTGTCCGTACTGACACAAGGAGGGGCCGGAGTCAGTTTCGCTGCTCGCCACCGACTCCAGTCCATACTGACCGCGGCGGCGCGGCGGCCAAGTGACCTTTGCAGTTGGCACGACCCCACAGTTATCAGCGAGGCAATGGACGTCGGGCCATTGAGTCGACGCATCCACTAGTCCCGCAGGTACCATACCGATACCCGCAGCTCCCGCAGGTACCCGATACATGGCCAAACACGCCGCACGCTACACAATAACCATGCATTACAGAGTAGCTACCCAATAGCCGCAGACGCAGTCACCAACCGACTTTGGAAATGAAAAATTAAAGTCCCGTCTGGATTTTTGGAAGGAAATAGTATGGATAAATTAGAAAATGGAAATTTCAGCATGAAATTCAGCATATGAATATATATTACAGGCAATGTGAAGAATCAGGCATTCTATAGATTGCCTAGACATTCTATAGAATGTCCAGCCGGTCAGGCATTCTATAGAATGTCTGACCAAACTATCAGGCATTCTATAGAATGCCTAAGCATTTTACATATACCTACTTGTACACTTCGACACACTTATAAATTAATAGTCCATGAACATTACTTGAAATAAATGCGTTATGAATCACCAGCTACAGTGGCGGCATGTGGTATAACTGTGCACATGTCTTTTTTACAGTGTCAATGGTATAATATTTGCTTGCCACTGGAGTTAATTATGTGTCCATACCCGCCGCTTGTTAACACGCGCAGTGTAGGGGGGGGGGGGGCACATTTGTGCCCCCCCCCCCCACATGTTTTTCGTGAATAGCTCGAAAACGAAGCGAAGCAGGGCGGTATTTTTTGCGCGACATTAAAACCAACTCAATAGCGGATCGTTTAACACAAAACAAAAAGAAAATCGGTGGTAAATGTTTGAGTTATATGGATTTGCATTACAAGATGGCGGCCAGAATCGAGGTCGGCAAAGAGATATGTTCGGAACCAACAGTCGGATCAAGTTGATTCAAACGCCATTCGGTAGCCAATGTCAATGTTCATCCCTGGACACAACTTTTGACACATTGCTGATGACCTGTGACGTCACAGAGATCAAATTCCCAAAATTGTGACATTTGGCCAGATTTGACCTTCGTGACCTCGTTAGACCTTAAAGATATTGACCTAAGGTCACGAAAACTTTAAAAAATGTAGATCATCATAACACCTACCTACCATGTAAGTTTGATCGTTCTAGCTCCCATGCTTTCGGATATCATAGGGGGGCACTAAAGTGCCCCCTCCCCCTGCACTGGTGTTAGTGGCCTAAAGTTCCCCTCCCTCTCCACTGCGCGTGTTAACCCGCGCTTGACCGGGGTCTCAGCCGAACGCCAATGACGAGGGGGGGGGGATATTGCTCCCTCGTTATCTCCGGAACCAATGATCGCAGCGAGACGCACAAGGTGGCATTCAAAAGCTCTCAATTAGACGCATCTAAAGCATACTCAAAATTGTCAAATTGAGGTCACGTATCAGGTCAAGGTTAGGTCAAAGGTCAAAATCGAGGCATTTCAGTTTATGGACCATACTTTCCATCCAAAGCCTTTGATTGTAACTATGATCACCTAAAGCGCTCCCAAAGTTATAATACACATCCCTCATGTGCTAAAATGATATTTGTGGCAAAGGTCAAGGTCAAGGTCAAGTCACAAAGGGTCACTATGCGCAGAAGATTTTCGAAAGTCATGCGACACAGATTTTATGGGCTATTTTACACGTATAATTCGAAAGTGATAGTATTTTACCATCTGACCTCATTTAAGTAAAGTTAGTGTCAAGCACAGGTCAAGTTCAGGTCACATATGGTCACAATTTGAAATTGCTAAATCTAGATAAAAAAGGAATTTTTCTAGACCAATTTTGTCTCAGAAATACAGCGCTGGCATTCATTTTTGTTATAACTGGTTAATAAAAGTAGAACAAAAACACAATGTCAAAACATGACGTCATGAGCTACTCATACTTCGGAAACCATGTCAGTCAAAAGTAAAGATATTGCTTTGAAATTTTGTTGGTGTATTTTCTATATGTTGTTCTCCAATTTCTTTAGCGTTTTTTATATTGATTTTATTTAGGACATTTTTTTTTACTTTAAGGGGTCAAAAAACAACTTCAAAATTCCCAGATTGCAGTTTGATAGAACTTTTAATTTCCCATCTTTTCGTTTTTTGGTTTGAGTTTACCTTAAAATGTCGTCATTTTACAGCTGCTTAACCCACCATTGTTTAACGCCCCCCCCCCCCCCCGCCCCCCCCCCCCCCCCTCTCCCCTGATTAATTTTCGTAATATATCAAAAGGCAATAGCGCTATCAACGTGAAACTTCGGGTACCATTTTCTACATCAATCTTAAGTCATCTGTGAAAAAATCAAGCAATTTCGTCGAAAAATGTAGATTTATAGCGAATTTGCTGACGTCACTACACACGAGTTTTACACAAAAATCAGCTAAACTTTAACAGACCGTACAAATGCCATATTTTGAGCAAAATGCAATCCAAAAACGTCAAAAGATAGAAAATGGCAAGGGCTACAATATAGCTATCTCGGAGGTTTGACAATGTTGGGTTTTTAACCCCTAACAATTAAAAACAGTGTTTTTTTTTAAATGCCCACAAAATCAAATTGTTCAAATATTTTTTGTTTGTTTTAACGGAATATATGTCAGAGAACCACATATAAGCAACTACCATACCAAATGTTAAAATGGTATCACCATTTTTGACTGGATTATCAGGGCTGAGAAACCCTAGCTGTGTGTCACCGTTGGGATTCTGAAGCCCGAAGTTTGTCATCAGTTTTTTCCCTACAATTTTTTCAACTTTTCTAAGACAAAACATTTGATACTGACAGACATAGGTTGTGTTGTTTGTTGATTGGGGGTTTAGGGTGCGAAGACCACTGGAGTCAATTTGTGGTAATAAGGTATTCAAATGTTGCCTTGGTGCACTATGTTGCTACTTTTGCAATGTTGCCGTCTGCCAAATAGTACTATGACATCATAACGTGCTGCCATATTTTGCACCAGCATGCAAATATGTTCTTTAGTCAAAGGTTGTCAACAATAACACAGGCGTTGAAAGCACAAAATGAACATAGAACAAAAAATAAATAAGATGGCCCCTCAGAATCACTGAAATCCCCCCCCCCCCCCCCCCCTCCCCAGATTAGCAGGATTAATATTATCCTGTTGGAGTGGGAGGAGGGGTAACGAACAGGGGTGATGCTCCTGTGCCTACATACCAAGTTCAAGTTCAGCACATACATGGCAACTTTAGAGGAAAAAATCATACAAATGAGACATCTTTAGCACCTGAACATACAACATCAGACACTAAACTAGCAGATATTCTGCCTTTGACCAATATAGCATAATTTTTCCACACATTTGGTAGGACTCAGCCTGATGGGTGAGTTCATGTTTTGGCAAAACCGACTGCCGAGTGCATCACATGGTCTTCTTAGGCTGAATTTTCAACTCTCTATTGTTAGTTTTTAGGCTGAATTTCCCATTTCCCTGATTTTCCCATTCAAATGTTGCCTTGGTGCACTATGTTGCTACTTTTGCAATGTTGCCGTCTGCCACATAGTACTATGACATCATAACGTGCTGCCATATTTTGCACCAGCATGCAAATATGTTCCTTAGTCAAAGGTTGTCAACAATAACACAGGCGTTGAAAGCACAAAATGAACATAGAACAAAAAATAAATAAGATGGCCCCTCAGAATCACTGAAATCCCCCCCCCCCCCCCCTCCCCCAGATTAGCAGGATTAAAATTATCCTGTTGGAGTGGGAGGAGGGGTAACGAACAGGGGTGATGCTCCTGTGCCTACATACCAAGTTCAAGTTCAGCACATACATGGCAACTTTAGAGGAAAAAATCATACAAATGAGACATCTTTAGCACCTCAACATACCACATCAGACACTAAACTAGCAGATATTCTGCCTTTGACCAATATAGCATAATTTTCCCACACATTTGGTAGGACCCAGCCTGATGGGTGAGTTCATGTTTTGGCAAAACCGACTGCCGAGTGCATCATATGGTCTTCTTAGGCTGAATTTTCAACTTTCTATTGTTAGTTTTTAGGCTGAATTTCCCACTTGCACCATGGCTTTAAAGCAATCCTAGGACCCTGCCTGGAAGGGGGGGGGGGGAGAGGGGCTGCAGGCCAGGCCCTACTAGATCACTCTGTCCGCCCCTCCCCCACAGACTGGTTATTGATTAAACTTTTGGGAATGATTCAATAATGATTCATTTTAGAACTTGAATTATTCAATCACTTTTTGATTCATGAATAACAAATTTGAGAATTGATTCTTCCCGATTCAAAGAATCAAAACAATATTTTAATTGATTCACGTTTGATTCAACATTTAAATATATGTTGAATATATGTCAATCAATAGAAGTGGAAACTTACATAGCCATAGGTATATATGAATTATTATCATTAAAACATTGTTACAGCAATGATATTTCAGTAGAAATGAGTGTAGCCACTGGAACTGCATTGCATTTGCACAATTTACCATGCTCACTTGAATTGTTAAGAATCGTTAAATTTGATTCCATGCGGGTTTTGATTCAATAACGATTCATGAATACAAATATATGGTGAATTGATTTTCTTCTATTCAACCAATTTGTATTGAACGATTTCAATCGATTCAATGCAGAGTCAAATCAATAACCAGTCCGGTCCCCCATGATTAGCAGGATTTTATCATTAGTCCTATGCGAATGGGAAACTGGTGGAAAAACTGTCTGCCCCCCCCCCCCCTCTCCCTCCCCACACACACACTAAACATTGCTGGTTATGTTTGACTAAGGTACCTGTTGGTACGCCATGTTATGTACAGTATGGCAGCATGGTATGTCACAGTGTCATATGGTAACATCAGAAAGGCAGCGGCATTGTGCATCACAGCAAAATTTATAAATATATTCTTATGAAGCCGTTATTATTAGTAATAGGTTACCTATGTTAGGCTAGGTTTAGTTTAACAGCTTTGTCAGAAGAAATACAGACATTTTGATGTGGTGCACTATGCCTAAATTTATTCCGACAAAGTTGTTATTATTAATAGGTAAGGTTAGGCTAAGTTAAGTTTAGCGGCTTTGTCAGAAGAAATATGGGTATTCTGCTGTGGTGCACTCTGCACAATGCCGCTACTTTTCTGATGTTACCATATGCTGTCATACTGTGCATAGCGCAGCACACTGACAGGTACCTTAGTCAAAGATTACCAAATTGCATAAAAAAGTGACGCTTCTGTATCTACCAACCAAGTTTAAGTGAAGTTAAGCACATACACAGGCAAATCAGTGGGGTTTACAGGCGCCACAACTACCAAGGTTATTTGGCACCTATGCCACATCCTCTGAAGAACACCCGATATGTCGAAGCAAGAGCCTGATGTCAACACTTGCACATATTTAGTATTTACTGGAAAGCCAGAAGGTATGTAAACTTAGTAGGCAGCCTACCGATTTGGTAAGGACACGAGTCATTCAACCTTGAACTCGGCTGGCCAACGGATGATGTCACTGGCTGTAGCCGGCTCCTTCGTCGGCGCCGCGCTCACGCAGCAAACGTAGTCAGCCGCCAGTTACAGCTCGCTGTTTCGTACGGCCAGGAATTCACGAAGACGAGCGTGGTGAATTATCAGTGCTCATTCATTCCTAGCACATGCTTAATTGTATGATTCTGCCCCAGTGAATTGCCCGATATGCCGTGAAACGCGCCGTGACATGCCGTGGCTCTGCCTCCAGTGACGTCACATCAAGCTTGGGGCTCTTACGAGGCGGCTATAGCGGTGTCACCCCCTGCGAGCCGCAGTCCGCACACAAATCTTGCGCAACACAAATCACTATCGCCCCGCTGGACGGCCTCTGTTCCGTACTTGCATATCTGAACGGCGACAAACAGCGTGTGGCGTTCATGTGCCGTTTCCCAGCCGTCAGGCTGCGCACAGTGCTCATTATCGCTGTTATTGCGCATGTTTTGTTCCGTGAACAAACGTACTGGTGGTATCGCTTGCTTATGTTTTTTACCAGCAGGATTATTTTAGAACTGCAGGATTATTTTGGAGCTGCAGGATTAACAGAAAGTTGGTTTCCGCATTGGAATAACAACAGTATTTAAAATTGTGTTTTCCATTGGGAAACTTAATGATATCTAGGTGCGAGTATCATGACAGGTGATAATTTGCAAAGGTGTGGTACCTACTTGTCTGTCTAAGATTTGTCACCGATTACTCCACCAATGGCTATATAGATTTGTCGCCGATTAGAATGGCAGAACGGTAATTTTTCCCAGCCCTGTGGCTTATGGCATATCAAGTATGGGTAACTGATGACGTCATATTTCGGAATTGCGTTTTGGGCTTTTATTGACCAGATACAGACAAATAAATGTCAGTTCTGTATTTAGGAGACAAAGCTGATCTAGAAACATCCCTTTTTCATTTAGATTTAACAATTTCAAATTTTGACCTTCAGTGACCTGAACTTGACCTGAACTTGACACAGACTTAATTTAAATGAAGTCAGGTGGTAAAATCACTATCACTATCGAATTATACGTCGAAAATAACCCATAAACATGTGTTGAATGATTTTCGTAGATATTTTGCACATAGGGACCTTTTGTGATCTGACCTTGACCTTGCACTTTGCCAACAATCTCACTTTAGCTCATGCGGGATGTTTATCATACCTTTGGCAGCACTTTGGTTGACCATGGCCCTAATCGAAGGCTTTGGATGAAAAGTTTGGCCCATAAACTCAAATACGTCTATTTTGACGTTTGACCTGACCGTTACCTGACATTTCATCTCACTTTGACATTTTTAGTATGCTTTAGATTTGTCTCATTGACATTTTTGAATGCCGCCTTGCACGTATCGCTGCAATCATTGGTTCGGAAGTTAACCAGGGGAGGCGTTTAACGACCCCCCCCCCCCTCCCAGTCAATGGTGTTCTGCTGAGACCCCAGTCAATGCCCGGTTAAAGTTTGGGTTATTTTATCGCTAAATTCGCGTAAAGTGACTAATATCGTGATAAATAAAGTGATAAAAATCGACGAAATATCTTGAATTTGTTTTAGCCGGACGTATAATTGATCTGGAAGAAGGTACCGAACGTTTCAGGTTGATATCTTGAACGATTTTTAAGTTATCGCGAATATTCGACAGGGGGGATATTTCCCCCTCCTCCGGTCAATCGCGTGTTTTAACCCTCGCCCTACGGGGGAGCCTGACAGCCCCCCCCCCCTGAGGTTTTTCTTGAATAACTTTTGACACATATAGTGCATCTTGCTGAAATTGTTGGTAGCTGAGTTTACAACAATTATACGTAGGCTGTAAAAAATATATTTGAAATTGGTTAAGCATTTTGGGAGATAAGTGTTTTGATGACGTCATGTTGGTAATTTTTTTTAAGAAATATTTGACAAATCGTAGAAAACAGAGTTTTAAAGCAAATAGAAAACTCATTTCACCAAAGATACAAAATGGCATTCTCTTTAAAATGGCAATCTATGATTTTCAAAAAAATTGGGTTTTTGACTCCTAAAATTAAAAAAAAAAACTTTTTTGGAAACATCCCCACAAAATCAAAATTTTAAAGATATTTAAAAAAAACGGAATATTTGTGAGAGAACTGAGCATTGACAATACTCATACCAAATGTCAAAGCAATATCTCTATTATTGACTGAGTGATGGCTTCCTATGTGTAAGAAACTGATGACGTCATTTTTTTTAATATTTTTTTTTGAAATTTGTGGACAAGATACGAACAAATAATTACTTTTTGTTATTTCTGAGCCAAAACTAGTCTAGGAACATGCTTTTTTATTTACATTTATCAATTTCTAATTTTGAGGTTTTCTGAAGAGCAAAATCGCTGTTCTGGACGTGGTAAATCCGAGGTCATTCAATTGACCTGGAAGGTTACCCATTGACCTGAAACCTAAAAATCGCATACTGTTAGATTCCTCATATGACAGGCAACATGTTGGTTCTTACCCATTGTTCTAAGTTGCTTGGTTTGGAAGTTAACAGGGGGCTGTCAGGACCCCCCCCCCCCCCCGTAGGGCGAAGGTGAAAAAAGCTCCCGTAGGGCGAGGGTTAAAGGAAATAGTTAACCTTCGGAAAATTTATCAGAACAGGATTTTATTATACTTTCTAATACAGTTTTTTTTTTCAAAAATGGTCCTACATCGCCCCAATTCAGGACAAAAGGTCGTAAATTATTAAGTTTATGGTGTGCGTTATTGGTCTGGCTGCAGTGCAAAAAATCATTAACTTTGCCGCCCGTGTCATCTCCGGTAAGAGGAAATACGACCACATCTCTGGCGTGCGGGAGAACCTGGGCTGGTTGAACTCCAATGACATGTTTACCCACCATACCCTCACTCTCCTGCACAAGATCCGGTCAATGGGTGAACCAGAGTCACTGGCTTGCAAATTTCACACGAACCGAGAGCAGCCTGATCGCGTACGAAGTACTCGACAAGACCATTTACTCAGCCTTCCTCGCATCCGCGGGATGGCTGCCGGCAAGCGACAGTTCGCATATCGTGCCGCCGACCGTTACAATGCACTACCGCCCGAATTCTCGACCATGTCGGTATCACAGTTCAAGCATTCTCTTAAACTTCACTTGAGTTCCTCACCTGCCTGACTCGCTCGTCTTCATTCATTCGCCGCGATCTTATATATATATTTTTGTTTCTACTCGTATGGTTTTTATCTTCGTTTTTAAACTGTCCTGTTATTAGCCTTGACCTCTGTATGGTGTGTGTCTTGTGTGAGAGTTTTACCCATATTGTGCCCATGCTCGTATTGTTTTGACTCGGGTTCAAGAATAGCCCCGTTGGCCCTGGCCATGTTCCGGGGACGGACCCATGATGTACAATAAATAAATAAATAAATAAATCTACGCATGCTCCATGCAGTGCTGGCACTTTTAGATGGTACGGTATATCATATATGCGCCGCATTTCTTCGCCAAAAAGTCAAATATCTTCGGCTGGAGAGTCTTTTTAGACAAGAACAGTTGCAGATAGGGATTTCTCAACACGGGCTACAAAACTGATATTTCAGTTAAAAACCCCATGTTGAAGGTGAACTATTTCCTTTAAGGCTGAAACACAGTTTTCGCGCAGCTGCGCGAAGTGGACGCGGGTGCCTACTCAAATAAATTGAATGTAGGTTGCAACAACTGCACGATGCGCGATACTCCCCTGCCTTGTTTCCCTTCCTTGCATCACTCATGCTGATGGGACCAGCTTCGTGCCCCCTCTCTCTATATACCTGGCGGCGCCCCTGTCATTATAACCAGACTTCCCGTCCTTTCCCTTCCTTGTGCCACTCATGCTGATGGGACCAGCTTTGTGCCCCCTCTCTCTATATACCTGGCGGCGCCCCTGTCATTATAACCAGACTTCCCGTCCTTTCCCTTCCTTGCGTCACTCATGCTGATGGGACCAGCTTTGTGCCCCCTCTCTCTATATACCTGGCGGCGCCCCTGTCATTATAACCAGACTTCCCGTCCTTTCCCTTCCTTGCGTCACTCATGCTGATGGGACCAGCTTTGTGCCCCCTCTCTCTATATACCTGGCGGCGCCCCTGTCATTATAACCAGACTTCCCGTCCTTTCCCTTCCTTGCGTCACTCATGCTGATGGGACCAGCTTTGTGCCCCCTCTCTCTATATACCTGGCGGCGCCCCTGTCATTATAACCAGACTTCCCGTCCTTGCCCTTCCTTATACCTTGCGTCGACACTGTTTTCAACCAGCCTGCAACCAGCCTGCAGTCTGTGCCTGCAATTGCGACTGACCTACCTGCCCTCCTTCTCATAATCCTGGTGCCTCCCATGCCACTGTAACCAGCATACCTGCTGCCCCTCCCTCTTCTCACCCTGGCGTCGCCGCTGCCACTGGGACCGACCTGCCTGCCCCACGGCCACGACAGCGTGCTTCCTCGGGCCCGGTCTAATCAATGGCTGGCGCGGGCGACGAGAAAGCCAGTTCATAATTAATGAGCAAATGCTGGCTCCGCCATGCCGTCATCATGCAGTCAAGCCCGTCGGTAACGGGCCGAACCACCAGTCACTGGACAGGTACGTCAGTCACCAGACAGTCACCAGACAGTCACCAGACAGTCACCAGACAGGCACCAGACAGTCACCAGTCACCAGACAGTCACCAGACAGTCACCAGACAGTCACCAGACAGTCACCAGAGAGTCACCACAGACAGTCACCAGACATTCAGCAGACAGTCACCAGACAGTCACCAGACAGTCACCAGTCACCAGACAGTCACCAGACAGTCACCAGACAGTCACCAGACAGTCACCAGACAGTCACCAGGCATCTTACCAGCTGTCATGCAGTATAACCGCAGTCAAGTACTTTATCCGATCTTCGATTTTGTATCGGCTTGAGACAGGGGGTAGCCGACGGGGGTCGGGGGGGGGGGGGGGGGGGTGAGGTTATGGCTGGCGAGTTGAATGAATAGCATTTTTTGCTTCTTATATTTCTGGGTCTATATTATATCTATATTTCTGGGTTTTATAAGGCAAACCCGTAAAAATTTCGCGCCGCTTGGAGGCGCTAAATAACAAGTACCTACAAGTACCTACAAGTATCTACTACCTACATGACAATACACATTAACAATGCTGAAAAGGCTTAAATACACGTATACAAAAATTGGGGTACATATTTTCGTCATGTGAGCCAACCCCACCCAAAAATTATCGGCGACGCCCTTGGCTTGAGATGCATTTTTCGACACTGATTTCAAATATGTTCGTAAAAACACAGATCTGGGAAAAAATTGCGCACGTCGCCATTGGCGGATCCAGATGTTTGGTTTGGGTGAGGGGGGGGGGGGGGCACGGGTAGTTGGGGGGATTCCAAAAAGTCTCACACAATTTTGAAATCTTCTATACTTGGTGTCAGCCAAGCTTCAGATATGCATATACTCGTATATGTCCATTTGTGCTCAAGTTGCGATATAAATGGTGAATCCATCGAATTTATTTACAATTGATCTAGCATTCATGTGCAAGATGGAAATACTATCTTCAAAATCAGTGAGGTCCTTCACGTCATTTGGTTTATAGAAGTTACATTTCTTGCGAATAGACTCAAAATGTGAATGTGTTGTGGAAATGTTACCAATATCTTCATAGAATGGATCAAATATTTTGTTCTCAAAATTGTGTGTGTCCAGTGCACCAGCCGTGGTGCCTACCTTACCAGAACTTGCCCACTCTCCAAACACACACGACCAAACACAAACTGAAACCACGCAAGTCGCGGTGAGTGTGATTGGAGGTGTCACTAAGGAAGAGGAATATTAGTGAGTATTTGTAAATTTTGTTGTTCGATAATTATTTATTAAGTTGTATCAATACTGTACAAGGCAGTTGATCAATGAAATATTATTGTATTCTTGATGTATGTATTTGCATTATTAGGAAGGAGTATGAAGAGCGAGACAGATCCTACCTGCCACACTCATTTCATACTACTATACATTGGCTCCATTTGGTTACAATTGTGAATTATTTGATTCATTGAAGAAAAGGAATGAATGTATAGTATGTGATAACGTGACTGCATAGTTTGCTTCATAGTAACATATCAACATGCAATCAATGACTTACCAAGTTCAGATGTGGATGTTATTCATCATGCAGTTGCAAGGTGACATGTGCAATAAGTTCAGATCGTTGTTATTAAAGCCCGGGTTCACGATAAAGAGGAATAGGTTGGTCGATGGGGATCCAGGCATATGAAGGTGAGCAGATGGGAACCTGTTGAGGCTGAGACTTCGAGTGCTTTTTAGCTTTCTTTTTTAGTTGGCAAGGGAGAAGTGCCGACAAATTTGAAGCATTGTTTAGCTCAAGTTGTCAGCATCCAGATAATTAATGAGCATGTTTGTGAGATTTTATTCATAATACACATAATAATGCAGAAATTACAATCAAGCAATTGGTGCAAAAGTGCCAAAGCACTTAAATCATGGCACCGCTTGCAAACTCTATACGTGTTGTATTATTTCGTTCGGCCGCCCACCAAAGCGCCAGGTCTCGCGCGCCCTAGTTAAGTTTTAGGGCACCCCGCTCACCGCCGCCGCAGCGCAACCCACGTTAGTGATGAAATCGACCGGAGTGGATCAAAAAACTTTGGAAACACCCGCTCACGCCGTCACCGCCGCCGCCACCGCCGCCTGGTATGGGAGCACATTTCACAATTTACAGCATCTTGGAATTTGAATTGCCTATATTTTGCTGAGATGCATGAATTGTCAGGTGCATTGTTCCTGGTGTGGGCCATCTTGGGAGGGAATGACTGAACATCTGTCAGTGTCAATCCTGTATGCCAGCAGTTTCAATATGTTTTCCCCAGTGTGCTTTTGACATCTGGGGCCACTGCATAATTTAATAATGTGCTCAGGAGTGAGTTGCACATAAAGTATATCAATACCCCTGGTGCCTAGTTAAAAACTATATTTCTAGAGTAGTGCTGATTGGCATAGTATAGCAGGTATGCAGCCTCACTCACTCATTCACACTCACATTCACTCACATGGTCCCACTCACATGGTATTGCCCATAGATACGAATTACCTATAGGTAATACGGTGTTTTATAGATCTTCAGGAGCATAACACATAAGCACAGGTGTTAACAGGGGACATTTATGGTTTCCATTGAGATCATGACCCCAGATGACCTTTTCAGAGGTCAACCGAGGTCACTGACCTTTGATGACCTGAGATGATATTGTTGGCCTCTGGAGGTTTCTAGGACATTTTAGGATGCTGCTTTCAAATATGGAATCCATTTTACATAATTGTGTATTCCACTGGGGTCATGCACTTCATACGTCAACCGAGGTCACTGACCTCCGATGAACTGCGATGACATTATTGGACTCTGATAGCTTCTAGGAAATTTTGTAACGCAGATTTTAAATTGGCACCCATATTTTGCATAATATTATACATATACTTATATAAAATGGATTCGAACTTTGAAATCAGCATCATAAAATGTCCTCCAGAAACCTCCAGAGGCTAAACATATCATATCAGGTCGTCAAAGGTCAGTAACCTCGGTTGACCTCTGGAAAGGTCATCCGGGGTCATGATCTCAATGCAAACCATAAATGTCACCTGTTAACACCTGTGCATATGTGTTATGCTCCTGAACATCTATAAAACACCGTATTACCTATAGGTAATACGTATCTGTGGGCAATACACTATTCCTAGGTCATGCTAAGTCATGCAAGGTCAGGTCAAGCTGGAAGCTCTGGAAATTATTTAACTCGTAAACCGGAAGCTACCCACCAAATTGGACGTCCATCGGGCCAGAGAAACCGACATTATGGCAAGCGACATGAAAATAGCCTCGGGGCATTGCTCCGTTTCACTTCCTTACCATACTCAAAGGGCGGTATCTCAAGTGAAAAAGTCTCCCCATTTCTTTTTTTGCAAATTCTTAGAGGATGTTACGTTCATTTATTCTGCCAAGTTTGGACTAGTTACGAGCAGGCAAACTTATAGAAAAATGCATTTTATTATTTTGACCTCGTCAGGTCAAAGGTCAAATTGAGGTCACGTAGATTTTTACCCCTATTTCCGAATGGTCCAACCCTGTGGAGCACTTCGATATTAGTTGTATTCCGCTAAGTTCATTAGCATAAAATATATAGGCGTTTGATTGATTAGTACGCACAAAATCGTGACCTTTGATGACCTCTAAATATGACCCTTGAGGTCACCCGGGCCTAAAAGTGGGTGTTTATGTTTATTTCACTTGACACTACAGGTGTACCAATTTTCATCAAAATCTGAAAGGGTCGGGAACTAAACCGACCTTTTTGTGTGCGATTTGACGTGGAATGATCCCAATGCTGATTTTAACAAAAAAATCCTTAGTAAGAGTTGCTTAGATTTTCTTCTTATATCAGTAAATGTGTCAATTTTACGCCGATTTCAGACGATTTTTCGTTGGGGGGCATGTCCGCTTTGTCCCCCTGGATCCGCTAGGGCAAGGCGTCCGAAAACTTCGCTGACAGACCGTTGTTACCATTTTGCCGACTCGCATGGAAACTGAATCGGAAATGAGGCGAGAGAGGTCCCGACGACTAACAGCACTGTATTGTCGCCCCATTGCCGCCAGGCAACTTCCCAAGCACTCCTGGTTGGCTCATAATATTGTCCAACACCGGTTGGCCTCATCCCTTGGTACCAATTGCGCGCCGTAGGATGCCTGATGGCAGTACTGCACCTTCTGCTGTGTTCGCGGGGACAATGCTGTTGTTTTGTGCTTCGAGCAGGGGTGGCTTCGCCGCACAGTGGGCGATAACGACCTGCTAGCGCGACATGGTGACAAATACAATTTCAAAAATGACTATTTTGTACGGCTCATTTTCAATCAAAATGTCCATAGCATGAAAGTACAACACCGATTCGCCAATAAATTTGTTTATTTCTATGCACCATGTCTTCAAACACACACCGCCGAAATTGCTATGGCGCGCCTCATTCTCATCGCATGGATATATGCTAATGTGAGAGGCGAAGAACGTTTCTTAGAGGCCTTGTGGTATTTTTTCTTGAAAGTACAAATCATCAGCAGCCCGAAATACCTAGAATATATGACCTTTTCATGCGAATTAACAATTGTATATTCTAACATTAAGTGAGGTATGTTATTTGAAGTGGCTGACCAACAGAATCAAAACTTGAGTTAATCCTACAATTTTCATTACACGGTTCTCCGCTTTGATGAAAATGTGTTCTGCCTCGTTAGAGTTTATACTTTGTGCCTGTTAAAAGAAACCTTGCGCATATTTGCACTTTCTATTTTGGAGCTTATTTTAGTGTACATCACTATTAACTATGCGCCATTGCAATGTCCGGATCTCTGATGGCCCTAGTTAACTGGCCGTACAAAGGCCATTTTTTAAAGATAAAAGTCTAAAGATACCAAATGACAAGGGCTACAAAATGGCTCTCAGATTTTCGAAATTTGTGTTTTTGACCCCCAAAAAAGTCAACAAAATATTTTGTTAAAAAAGATGCCCTCAAAATCAAACTCTTCAAACATTTTCCAAAAACCAGAATATATGTCTGAGAACAAAATATGGATAATACCCAAACCAAATTCCAAAGCAATATCTTTGTTTTTGACTGACTTATGGCTTCCTAAGTAAGAGTAACTCATGACGTCATATTTGTTATTGCGTTTTTGGCTTTTATTGACCAGACACAGACAAATAAATGCCAGCACCGTATTTCTGTGACAAAACTGGTCTAGAAACATGCCATTTGTATTTATATTTATCCATTTCAAATGTTGACCTTATGTGACCTGACCTTGATCTGAGCTGAGCTTGACACTAACTTCTCTTAAATGAGTTCAGATGGTAAAATCACTTTCACTATCGAATTATACATGTACAATATCCCATAAAACATGTGTTGCATGACTTTCGCAGATTTTCTGCGCATAGTCACCTTGTGTGACCTGACATTGACCTTTGCCAAGAATCTCACTTTAGCTCATAAGGGATATGTACTATACCTTTGGGAGCATTCTTGGTGATCATGGTCACAATCAAAGGCTTTGGATGGAAAGTATGGCCCATAACTTCAAATGACTCGATTTTGACCTTTGGCCCGACCTTGACGTAATATGTGATCTCAATTCCCCAATTTCGAATATGCTTTGGATGGAGTCACTGAGAGCTTTCGAATGCCGCCTTGCGCGTCTCGCTGCGATCATTGATTCCGGAGATAACGAGGGGGTGGGATTTGCCTCCCCGGTCAATGCCAGGTTAAACCCAGATAAAAGAAAGTGCATATTTTGAGCTCCCTGATTAATCAGCTATCGATTGATATGCTACATGCTCAAATCGATGCCGTACATTGAGGCAGAAATGCCGTGTCGCGCGCTAAATGGCCGTTCTCGCCCACTGTGCGCAGGTAGCGGGCGTGGGGTATTGGAACATGCAGTCGGTGTGGTAGGCGAGGTGGGCAGGGTATATCCACTCTTCTCAGTTCTCATACCAGTAACACGTCCTTATTGGGTTGGGAACCGAGCGGACTGCTCTTTAAACAACAGAGAAACAGGGCATGTCAGGGTCAGGGACGGCGACCCTGGTAGCCGACCCCCGTCAGCCGCAAACGGTCACGTGACCGGGTGGGTCGACCGGGGCCGGCTGATCGTCAGGCCGATGGGTTGTGACCGACTGATCGTCAGGCCGATGGGTTGTGACCGACTGATCGTCAGGCCGGTGGGTTGTGACCGACTGATCGTCAGGCCGGTGGGTTGTGACCGGGGCCGGCTGATCGTGAGGCCGGTGGGTTGTGACCGAGACCGGCTGAGCGTCAGGCTGGTGGGTTGTGACCGGGGCCGGCTGATCGTCAGGCCGGTGGGTTGTGACCGGCTGATCGTGAGGCCGGTGGGTTGTGACCGACTGATCGTCAGGCCGGTGGGTGGTGACCGGGGCCGGCTGATCGTCAGGCCGATGGGTTGTGACCGGCTGATCTTGAGGCCGGTGGGTTGTGACCGACTGATCGTCAGGCCGGTGGGATGTGACCGGGGCCGGCTGATCGTCAGGCCGATGGGTTGTGACCGGCTGATCTTGAGGCCGGTGGGTTGTGACCGACTGATCGTCAGGCCGGTGGGTTGTGACCGGCTGATCGTCAGGCCGGTGGGTTGTGACCGGGGCCGGCTGATCGTCAGGCCGATGGGTTGTGACCGGGGCCAGCTGATCGTCAGGCCGGTGGGTTGTGACCGGCTGATCGTCAGGCCGGTGGGTTGTGACCGACTGATCGTGAGGCTGGTGGGTTGTGACCGGGGCCGGCTGATCGTCAGGCCGATGGGTTGTGACCGGGGCCAGCTGATCGTCAGGCCGGTGGGTTGTGACCGGCTGATCGTCAGGCCGGTGGGTTGTGACCGACTGATCGTGAGGCTGGTGGGTTGTGACCGGGGCCGGCTGATCGTCAGGCCGATGGGTTGTGACCGGGGCCAGCTGATCGTCAGGCCGGTGGGTTGTGACCGGGGCCGGCTGATCGTCAGGCCGGTGGGTTGTGACCGGGGCCGGCTGATCGTCAGGCCGGCGGGTTGTGACCGGGGCCGGCTGATCGTCAGGCCGGTGGGTTGTGACCGGCTGATCGTCAGGCCGGTGGGTTGTGACCGGCTGATCGTCAGGCCGGTGGGTGGTGACCGGGGCCGGCTGATCGTCAGGCCGATGGGTTGTGTCCGGCTGATCAACAGGCCGATGGGTTGTGACCGGGGCCGGCTGATCGTCAGGCCGGTGGGATGTGACCGGGGCCGACTGATCGTCAGGCCGGTGGGTTGTGACCGGGGCCGGCTGATCGTCAGGCCGGTGGGTTGTGACCGGCTGATCATCAGGCCGGTGGGTTGTGACCGACTGATCGTCAGGCCGGTGGGTTGTGACCGGCTGATCGTGAGGCTGGTGGGTTGTGACCAGGGCCGGCTGATCGTCAGGCTGGTGGGTTGTGGCCGGCTAATCGTCAGGCCGGTGGGTTGTGACCGACTGATCGTCAGGCCGGTGGGTTGTGACCGGCTGATCGTGAGGCTGGTGGGTTGTGACCGGGGCCGGCTGAGCGTCAGGCTGGTGGGTTGTGACCGGGGCCGGCTGATCGTCAGGCCGGTGGGTTGTGACCGGCTGATCGTGAGGCCGGTGGGTTGTGACCGGGGCCGGCTGATCGTGAGGCCGGTGGGTTGTGATCGGGGCCGGCTGATCGTCAGGCGGGTGGGTTGTGACCGGCTGATCGTCAGGCCGGTGGGTTGTGACCCGACTGATCGTCAGGCCGGTGGGTTGTGACCGGGCCGGCTGATCGTCAGGCCGGTGGGATGTGACCGGGCCGGCTGATCGTCAGGCCGGTGGGTTGTGACCGGCTGATCTTGAGGCCGGTGGGTTGTGACCGGGGCCGGCTGATCGTCAGGCCGGTGGGTTGTGACCGGCTGATCGTCAGGCTGGTGGGTTGTGACCGACTGATCGTCAGGCCGGTGGGTTGTGACCGGCTGATCGTGAGGCTGGTGGGTTGTGACCGGGACCGGCTGATCGTCAGGCTGGTGGGTTGTGACCGGGACCGGCTGATCGTCAGGCCGGTGGGTTGTGACCGACTGATCGTCAGGCCGGTGGGTTGTGACCGGGGCCGGCTGATCGTCAGGCCGGTGGGATGTGACCGGGGCCGGCTGATCGTCAGGCCGATGGGTTGTGACCGGGGCCGGCTGATCGTCAGGCCGGTGGGTTGTGACTGGGGCCGGCTGATCGTCAGGCCGGTGGGTTGTGACCGGGGCCGGCTGATCGTCAGGCCGATGGGTTGTGACCGGGGCCGGCTGATCGTCAGGCCGATGGGTTGTGACCGGGGCCGGCTGATCGTCAGGCTGGTGGGTTGTGACCGGCTGATCGTCAGGCCGGTGGGTTGTGACCGACTGATCGTCAGGCCGGTGGGTTGTGACCGGGGCCGGCTGATCGTCAGGCCGGTGGGTTGTGACCGGGGCCGGCTGATCGTCAGGCCGATGGGTTGTGACCGGGGCCGGCTGATCGTCAGGCCGGTGGGTTGTGACCGGGGCCGGCTGATCGTCAGGCCGGTGGGTTGTGACCGGGGCCGGCTGATCGTCAGGCTGGTGGTTTGTGGCCGGCTGATCGTCAGGCCGGTGGGTTGTGACCGACTGATCGTCAGGCCGGTGGGTTGTGACCGGGGCCGGCTGATCGTCAGGCCGGTGGGTTGTGACCGGGGCCGGCTGATCGTCAGGCCGATGGGTTGTGATCGGGGCCGGCTGATCGTCAGGCCGGTGGGTTGTGACCGGGGCCGGCTGATCGTCAGGCAGGTGGGTTGTGACCGGCTGATCGTCAGGCCGGTGGGTTGTGACCGTAAGTTACACCACTATAGTGGAGACAGGGTTGTGGCCGTAAGTTCCACCACTATAGTGGAAACAGGGTTGTGCGTCGGCGCGTGCTGCTATCCGACAGAGCAGAATTTCAGAAAAATGATAAGGCATTTTTAGGACATTAACATTTTTTGTGCAAATTTTCAGCCACATCAACCAAGTAGCTGCGAAGAAAGAAGCCTTTGAAAATCATGGCTACGGTCTGGCCGCTCATACTTGTCCTCCAAGTTGACGGAAGACCTAGCTCGCGTCCGCTCGGTAATAACGCCTCTGGCTCACCGTACGCGGAACACGCCGCTAACAAATAATCGTGCTCAACCTCTAATAACATAGAGGCAAGCAGAACAGAGGGCGATGCCAATTATCAGGTATAGCTCGACACGGAATACAACGCCCACTGGAGAACAGCGATTCCATGGCGAGCCCTTGCCCACTAGATTATTCGTTGCACAAACTTCTCCATGGCGTCACGCCTTTGAGAACAATAGTTATTCCGATCAGGCTGACCTGCAGCCAGTCGCCGTTTGCCGGCGCTCTGAGCCTAACTTTTCCAGTTGGTTCGGCCAGGTGCCTGCTGCCGTACCGCTCAGCGATCTGCCGGCTGCATAGGAAGCTCCACCCTCCTCTCGTCTGAACGTGACGCGAGTGACGATTTCTGAAGCCGCCGAGCTGTCAGCTTGACAGCCAGAGCCGCTTTCCATGATACAGGCCGACCGAGAATCCCGCCGATAAATACGGATCCGACGACCGTGAACCTTCCTTCCGACTCCCTTTAGGATCAGCCCTGAGACAAATGCAGAGACGTCGGCTCCCGGACCGCAGTGTCGAAACGTCTCTGAAACTCTCCGCGATCGAGTGCACTTGATCAAGCTCAGCTAATCTGAAGACTTGCTGAGGATCTAATATTATCAGGTGATGATCGCTCTGAATACATCATCGATCGATTAATATTTCAGGTCAAACAGTTCTAGAATTACAACTATTCTCAACTCATGAAGAATTCCAACTATTAGCATCCCTCTAAAGTTCATTCAACATGTTTCTGGTGATCACATTCCTGTATCGGAAAGAGGCCTTCTGGTAAGCCTGAACGGTATACTGCAGGTACAGGTAATTCTAGGTGAATATGGCGCTGGAAAAATAAACAGCCGGTCCGCCAGTAACGTCGACACAGAAGCGACACAGGCAGACGCCGCCTTCCGTCGTGAAATGTAGCACACCAGCGACGCGACACCCGCGTACTCCTAAATACCCATAAAGCCGTCAGTCGGCCGGCGCGATGGCGACGCGATGGCGACGCGATGGCGACGCGATGGCGACGCGATGGCGACGCGATGGCGACGCGATGGCGACGCGATGGCGACGCGATGGCGACGCGATGGCGACGCGATGGCGACGCGATGGCGACGCGATGGCGACGCGATGGCGACGCGATGGCGACGCGATGGCGACGCGATGGCGACGCGATGGCGACGCGATGGCGACGCGATGGCGACGCGATGGCGACGCGATGGGGCCAATGCCCCTAGACGAGGGCCCGTGGGGAGCGAGGGCCAGGCCGCCGGCGTCACCGGCATAAACAACTGCCGCCGTTCGGAGCATGCGCCAGAGCGACGAGGCTGACACCAACGAGGCTGACACCAACGAGGCTGACACCAACGAGGCTGACACCAACGAGGCTGACACCAACGAGGCTGACACCGACGAGGCTGACACCAACGAGGCTGACACCAACGAGGCTGACACCAACGAGGCTGACACCAACGAGGCTGACACCAACGAGGCTGACACCAACGAGGCTGACACCAACGAGGCTGACACCGACGAGGCTGACACCAACGAGGCTGACACCAACGAGGCTGACACCAACGAGGCTGACACCGACGAGGCTGACACCGACGAGGCTGACACCGACAAGGCTGACACCGACAAGGCTGACACCAACGAGGCTGACACCAACGAGGCTGACACCGACGAGGCTGACACCAACGAGGCTGACACCAACGAGGCTGACACCAACGAGGCTGACACCAACGAGGCTGACACCAACGAGGCTGACACCGACGAGGCTGACACCGACGAGGCTGACACCAACGAGGCTGACACCAACGAGGCTGACACCAACGAGGCAGACACCAACGAGGCAGACACCAACGAGGCTAACACCAACGAGGCAGACACCGACGAGGCAGACACCGACGAGGCTGACACCAACGAGGCTGACACCAACGAGGCTGACACCAACGAGGCTGACACCAACGAGGCTGACACCAACGAGGCTGACACCGACGAGGCTGACACCGACGAGGCTGACACCGACGAGGCTGACACCAACGAGGCTGACACCAACGAGGCTGACACCAACGAGGCTGACACCAACGAGGCTGAGACCAACGAGGCTGAGACCAACGAGGCTGACACCAACGAGGCTGACACCAACGAGGCTGACACCGACGAGGCTGACACCAACGAGGCTGACACCAACGAGGCTGACACCAACGAGGCTGACACCAACGAGGCTGACACCGACGAGGCTGACACCGACGAGGCTGACACCGACAAGGCTGACACCAACGAGGCTGACACCAACGAGGCTGACACCGACGAGGCTGACACCAACGAGGCTGACACCAACGAGGCTGACACCAACGAGGCTGACACCAACGAGGCTGACACCGACGAGGCTGACACCAACGAGGCTGACACCAACGAGGCTGACACCAACGAGGCAGACACCAACGAGGCAGACACCAACGAGGCTGACACCAACGAGGCTGACACCAACGAGGCAGACACCAACGAGGCAGACACCGACGAGGCTGACACCAACGAGGCTGACACCAACGAGGCTGACACCAACGAGGCTGACACCAACGAGGCTGACACCAACGAGGCTGACACCAACGAGGCTGACACCAACGAGGCTGACACCAACGAGGCTGACACCAACGAGGCTGACACCAACGAGGCTGACACCAACGAGGCTGACACCAACGAGGCTGACACCAACGAGGCTGACACCAACGAGGCTGACACCAACGAGGCTGACACCAACGAGGCTGACACCAACGAGGCTGACACCAACGAGGCTGACACCGACGAGGCTGACACCGACGAGGCTGACACCGACGAGGCTGACACCAACGAGGCTGACACCAACGAGGCTGACACCAACGAGGCTGACACCGACGAGGCTGACACCGACGAGGCTGACACCAACGAGGCTGACACCAACGAGGCTGACACCAACGAGGCTGACACCAACGAGGCTGACACCAACGAGGCTGACACCAACGAGGCTGACACCAACGAGGCTGACACCGACGAGGCTGACACCAACGAGGCTGACACCAACGAGGCTGACACCAACGAGGCTGACACCAACGAGGCAGACACCAACGAGGCTGACACCAACGAGGCTGACACCAACGAGGCTGACACCAACGAGGCAGACACCGACGAGGCTGACACCAACGAGGCTGACACCAACGAGGCTGACACCAACGAGGCTGACACCAACGAGGCTGACACCAACGAGGCTGACACCAACGAGGCTGACACCAACGAGGCTGACACCAACGAGGCTGACACCAACGAGGCTGGCACCAACGAGGCTGACACCGACGAGGCTGACACCAACGAGGCTGACACCAACGAGGCTGACACCGACGAGGCTGACACCAACGAGGCTGACACCGACCGGGTGACACTGATGAGGCTGACACCAACGAGGCTGACACCAACGAGGCTGACACCGACGAGGCTGACACCAACGAGGCTGACACCGACCGGGTGACACCGATGAGGCTGACACCAACGAGGCTGACACCGACGAGGCTGACACCGACGAGGCTGACACCGACCGGCTGACACCGGCCGGACAGACTGTCACCGTTATATTGTCAGGCTGACTAAAGCTTAGAGGCGCAGCTGGAGCCTGGATTTGACCAACTCTAACGAAGCTGTTGATTTCCGATGGGTGTTACGTAGCATGGGATGGATTACAGTTCTGCAGTGGCAACGCTATATGGAGTTATGTTCATCGTTCATTGTTCTGTGGCAGCTCGAAAGGGAGGTTCCGTCTGTAGCAGCTCGAAGGGGAGGTTCCGTCTGTGGCAGCTCGAAGGGGAGGTTCCGTCTGTGGCAGCTCGAAGGGGAGGTTCCGTCTGTAGCAGCACGAAGGGGAGGTTCCGTCTGTGGCAGCTCGAAGGGGAGGTTCCGTCTGTGGCAGCTCGAAGGGGAGGTTCCGTCTGTGGCAGCTCGAAGGGGAGGTTCCGTCTGTGGCAGCTCGAAGGGGAGGTTCCGTCTGTGGCAGCTCGAAGGGGAGGTTCCGTCTGTGGCAGCTGGAAGGGGAGGTTCCGTGCGTGGCAGCTCGAAGGGGAGGTTCCGTCTGTGGCAGCTCGAAGGGGAGGTTCCGTCTGTAGCAGCTCTGGGGGAGCGCCAGTGGGAAGGGTCAGGGGAGGTACAGTCTGTGGCAGCTCTGGGGGAGCGCCAGTGGTAAGGTTCAGGGGAGGTACAGTCTGTAGCAGCTCTGGCGGAGCACCAGTGGGAAGGTTCAGGGGAGGTACAGTCTGTGGCAGCTCTGGGGGAGCGCCAGTGGGAAGATTCAGGAGAGATACAGTCTGTAGCAGCTCTGGGGGAGCGCCAGTGGGAAGGTTCAGGGGAGGTACAGTCGGTGGCAGCTCTGGGGGAGCGCCAGTGGGAAGGTTCAGGGGAGGTACAGTCTGTAGCAGCTCTGGGGGAGCGCCAGTGGGAAGGTTCAGGGGAGGTACAGTCTGTAGCAGCTCTGGGGGAGCGCCAGTGGGAAGGTTCAGGGGAGGTACAGTCTGTAGCAGCTCTGGGGGAGCGCCAGTGGGAAGGTTCAGGGGAGGTACAGTCTGTGGCATCTCCAGAGGAGGAGGTCCATGAAGAAGGTCCACCCTGTGGCAGCTCCAGGGACGAGCACCAGGGGAGGGAGGGGGGAGGGGTACAGCCGGCGGTCGGTCGGCGATAATCCTGGTAAGACCGATGGCCGCTCGGAGCCATTGAGATTGCCGACCAGCCTGATGCAGGCCAGCAGCGACGGGGACTAATTGGTACCCAGAAAAAGGAAGATCAGCGAGATGTTTTGTCGACGCAAATACACCAGATGTTGGCACTGGCTGCAGCCAGACTTTTTGCTCTCAGACAACTAACCTAAATGATAGAATGAATCACCAGAGTTGTTCTATTCCAGACCCCAGATATACCACATTATAATCGAGCTTGGTAAATCCCCCCAACTAGGCGATATTAATATTGGTCAGGCACAAGGATTCGCATGCAATTTAAGAACATCTTTATGTCTATGCGTATGTGTCATGTCTTTGGGTTCTCAATGTCTATCCCATCATCCCAGAGAAGTACATGAAATATAGTGGCATTGTACTGAACTGGAGGATATCAGAAACACAAGGCTGAAACGTACAACAAATGATGTTCACAATTTACATCGCCCTGGTGTGGGAAAATGCTACGGCAAAGAACTGTTCTATTTCCAAAGAGAGAGCGAGAGAGATCACAAGAATGAATGTTGTTTTCATAACTGAATATCTACGATACGAGACGATGATTAACCCTCTCCCTACATGGGGCCTGTCAGGGGGGGGGGCCTGACAGCCCCACCCCCCCATGAGGTTTTTCTTGAATAACTTTGTACACATGCAGTGCATCTTGCTGAAATTTTCGGTAGCTGAGTTTACAACAATTATACGTATGCTGGAAAAAGTCGTTGAAATTGGTTTCGAAATTTGGGGAAAATGAGGTTTTGATGACATGTTGGTAAAAAAATCGAAATATTTGAAAAATCGTAAAAAACAGAGTTTCAAAGGAAATTGCAAACACAATTTACCAAAGATACAAAATGGCATTTTCTTTAAAATGGCAATCTCGGATTTTCCCAATTTTGGGTTTTTGCCCCTTAAAATAAAAATAAAACTTTTTTTTGGGAGGGGGAAATCACCACAAAATCAAAATGTTCAAAGATATTTGAAAAAAACGGGATATATGTGAGAGAACTGAGTAGACAATATCCATACCAAATTTCAAAGCAATATATTCATTTTTGACGTAGTGATGGCTCCCTAAGTGTAAGAAACTGATGAAGTCATTTTTAAAAATAACTTTTTTTGACTTATTTTTTTAACAAGATACGAACAAATTATTACCTTTTCTGCATCTCTGAGCCAAAACTGGTCTAGGAACATGCCTTTTTATTTACATTTATCAATTTCTAATTTTGAGGTTTTCTGAAGAGCAAAATCGCTGTTCTGGACGTGGTAAATCCGAGGTCATTCACTTGACCTGGAAGGTCACCCGTTGACCTGAAACCCAAAAATCGCATCCTGTTAAGATTCCTCTCATGACCGGGAACATGCTGGTTCTTACCGCATTGCTTCTAAGTTGCTTGGTTTGGAAGTTAACAGGGGGAGCCTGTCAGCCCCCCCCCCCCCCCCGTAGGGCGAAGGTGAAAAAGCTCCCGTAGGGCGAGGCTTAAAGTACTGGCTTATGGTACATATCGAAGTAATTGAGTATACCAGTTGTGTGCTGTCCAATCTATTGGCAGCAATGACACTTCATGCCACTTAAGTCAGAGAGATGTATACAATTCCAGCATCGCGACGGCGTCCCTGGAAGTTTTTGGAAGCTAACGGTGGGTTGTTTTGTTTCAGATTAAGTTGGAGCCGTCTAAGCGACGTGCTGAAGAGGCCATCGCGATAAACGACCTGGGCTGATGGCAGGAAATCAACAGATCACCGGCGTGATGGAAAACTCGCAACGGCCTCCAGAAAACTTACGCTGAAAGAAACATACAGGCGGTGAAGGGTAGAATTTCTGCGTTCAAAGCTCAACAGAAATGCATTCAAGCACCATTGCAAAATTGCAGCACCTACATCATGGTACCTACATCAAATGCAAGAAATCAGAAGGTAGGAATGAGTGTTTTTTGTTTTTACAAATAACAATATTAAATCAATTTGTATTTCACGATCGTCATGCCAGTTATCTGATGCAATCATGTCCAATACTAAACGGCTGTCATTCATTCAGCAGATAAGTTCAAACGTAGCATGCCTGAAATTCATACTCACAAGTGAAGCTTGGCGATTGTTCGTCATAGCTATAATATATCTCAATTTACAGTCCTGTTTACTAACAAATGGCTTCTCCCATCGAGAATATACCAGTTGTGTGCTTATCCATATCGATAATAAACCAGTTGTGTGCTTATCCCTTATCGAAAATATACCAGTTGTGTCCTTATCCCTTATCGAAAATATATCAGTTGTGTTTATCCCTTATCTACTAAGTTTTGGCTTCGAATACAAACTACGCCAAAGTTCGTCGATCAGTGTGTCAGTACGGGCGAGTAGCCATACCGAGTGGCAGCAAGAATCGACCGTATAGGCTCACTGCAGAGAGTCTGTGCATCAGAACTCGGGGGTGGCGATGCGCAGAACGCTATGGACGGTGATGACAATGACGGGAGAGAGCGGGGAGCCAAACAAGGATGGCCACAGCCACCGGAGAGGCGAGCAGGCGAGAGAACATAAACAGGAACATGGAAAAGGGAAACAAGAAGTGAGAGAGGAGAGGTAAAACGTGATACCAGATGCAAGCTTTGACGGACGATGGCCGGCCGACAAAACAAAAATAGATGACTCGAATTGGAGGGCAAAGAGGCTCCTTACCCCGCGAGTTCCTGGGGTATATTCCAAAACGCGACTGAATGGGGGGCCATTCCCCTCCCCCCTCGGATCTCCGGAACTACTTCCCAAAAATTCTCAAATCGTTTTTTTTTAAATAGTTTTTTTCTTCTAAAAAAACGATTCTAAAAATTAAAACGTCATTCGATAGCCCTAGGAAATTTATGGAGGGAAGCATAATATTGTTGACCTCGGGGTCACCGATGACGTCACAGGTCAGGTCAAGTACAAAATGTTTGACCGTGTCAATAGGTCTCGATGGATGGAATGGTCGCGGCAGAATTGCGATATTAAACGCATAATCAGTCGATAAATCGGTATGATTCGTGTGTCTGACACTTCTAAGTACCATTCTAAGCTGTTTATGACCTTGGGTCAGGTCAAGGTCATCCGAGGTCACGAGGTCAAACTACAGATTACGGTCATTAGGCGTTGTAACACATGTTTATGTTTTTGTTTCGTCTAGAACGCGAAAAATGACCTTAGAACATTGTTTGTTCCATATCAATAGAAGTGAAAAGCAAAAACGGAAATTAATTTTTTATGCATGGTAATGCTGTGAGAGGTGGTCGATTTTTGTCATTTAAAGGTCATAAGTCAGTCATTTTTGAAGATATGGGCTTCAAATTTGATATACATATTCACCGAACACGTCTCGATCACATATATTCCGGTTTCTTGATTTCTGTTTTTAATTTTGTAAAAACAAAACCAAATGCATCTGGATTTCTCAAAATTGTAATGAAAAACTCAAAAATCCGAGATCGCAGTTTGATAGCTCTGTCTATTGTCAGTAATTTTATTTAAGACAATTTAATTTATCTCAAACATTGTACCTTTGACAGTGTTTTCCGAAAACCATTATTTTTCAACAAAAGCCGAAGAACATGACGTCACTCTGACGTCATTCCCAGTTGACCTATCATAACCTCATCTTCTTTCTTTAGTCAACATGTTTACATTTAATTGATGTAAGAGAAGGTACTGCAGGTTTGGTGACGATACTCGTGTTGGTTTAGGAGTTATTTCAAAATAACGGGAGGAAAGCAAACAATACCCCCAGTAAGTGGCGGGTTATTGTCCGTGAGGCTACAAACGAGATGTGACGAGACAGAGACTAGGCAAGACACGATAGGCGACATTACAGGTTTTCACGGAATCAGGAGGCAATTTGGGCTACAAACGAGATGTGACGAGACAGAGACTAGGCAAGACACGATAGGCGACATTACAGGTTTTCACGGAATCAGGAGGCAATTTGGGCTACAAACGAGATGTAACGAAACAGAGACTAGGGAAGAAACGATCGGCGACATTACAGGTTTTCACGGAATCAGGAGGCAATTTGGGAGTTGGAATGGGGTGGGCATTGTCGTAAATGGGAAGCGTTTTAGGACATTAATGGTGTGGGATTGATAATAAAGATTGGCCTGGCAACTTGTGTGAGAATCCTCTGCTATCATAATATACGTTAACTGCTCTAAGATTGAAATATGTGAATATGACGTAGTCGGAACAGGCCTAAAGTTCGGAACAGAATAGCTGTAGTTCTTGATAAATGGAATAATATGGAATGCACGTTAAAAATGTACACTGTAAATGTCCTAGAAAACAGCTGAAGGGCCTAGAGTAATGCAAAATCACGAACGCAAATATTTCCCTCGATTTTGATTTGATAGTCTATTTGACCCGTTCGAAAGACCAGTTTACAATATATATCCTCTAACAAAATGGCATGTGTACTGAATTACGCGTGTTCTTGCACGAAGAATGTTATGTGCGAGCGTGCGTGAGCGCCTACATTTGTGAATGTTTCCATGCAAACAAGTTTTTAAGTTGATCTCTATGAGCCTTTCGAAGGTAATCTCTTCAGTGAAGCCGTACTCATACTCATGCTTTAACACAACTTGAATGCTTACAATGTTCTATTCTCGGATTGAGCCGGAGTGGCATGGTTGGTAAACATATCGCATGTCGCGACGACCTACTAGCAGGCTTTAGCCAGCAGCCATAATATTCGTGCTGCGAGCAAATATTGTCTGTTTAGTTCAAATGTTTTTATTTGATGGATTTCTGAGATTAGACCCCGCGCTAAGCCGTACTTGTTGCGTGAGCCCTGCTCCCACTATCGGATCACGTAATGCTTGGATATCGTCAACGGCAGAAGTTAGTAGCGAAAGTTCTGCACGCCCAAACACCCCCGGAAAAGATCTACCTTGCCCACTGGCGTCGCTTGACCTTGAACAAGTTCGTTGCCATCCCATGGAACGCAGGCCATCTAAGTCAAGGGAGAAAGGCGTTCGTCGAAGCGAGTTGCACCTAGCATGACAGTCTGGATAATATAAGTATCCCCAGCGGTCCCAGGTCACCCCACCCAGGTCCCAGGTCACCCCACCCAGGTCCCAGGTCCCCAGATCGAGTTACACTGGTGGAATATCGGCGGGAATAGTTAAAAGGAAAGCAAAGGAGATTCCAAATAGTCCCAGACATCTCACTGTCTTGCCCTTGTCAGAAGGATCTCACTGTCCTGGTCCCAAATATCTCACTGTCCTGTCCTGTCCAAAATATACCACTGTCCTGGTCCCAAACATCTCACTGCTGTGCCCTGGTCCCAAACATCCCACTGTTGTGCCCTGGTCCCAAACATCCCACTGCCTTTTCCCTGGTTCTCGTCACAAGGGAATAGGCCACCTTAAAAAAGTTTCGAAATTTGGCTATACGGGGTATTTTGAGCTAAAAAAACGAATATGACATTCGTTTGGACGATAGATGGATAATGAATATCTGTCTAAAAATAGACATTTGCTCTTTTCCCTTCATGGTCTTAAAAAGCTTCGTGACAATGTATGACGTCATGCATATGGTAGCTTGGATATGGAAGCTACTGCACACAATAATGGCGGACTTTAGACGTATATACCCAGGCTGCTTGTAACGTAAACAACCGTTGTGAAGTTTCGTGCGCCCGAAACAAAGTCTTCTAAAAGGGGCCCACTAGTCCTGTGTCGAAATTACTTAGCGTGGCGGGGCAATTCTTTCACCACAACCCATTTTTCGATCTCCTCTACAAATATGCTGCTATCTCAGTTCAAACCCCCATGTCAAAGGCGAACTATTCCCTTTCAGACTTCCCTGGCTGCCGTTGTCAGCAGGACTTCTCCTGCCGACACCTGACCAGTGGCCGTGCTGCTATGCGGTCTGTCTGCTGGGTCCGGCGGCCGGCGTGGCTCACTGCGTGTCATGGCGCCGTCATTGTGCCGCACCAGCTGGGGGTCCCGTGGGGAATCACACGGTTATTGTGCCGGCCAATGGGGCGCCATAGTGGGCCCCATCGCTCGCGGTTCTGGGGTCAAATGACTGATGACACTGTCGCCTGCAGTAGACTTAGTAACCTTGGTCGCTTGCTATAGTCTAGTCGTGCAGTCTGCAGACTAGTCCAGACGTGGACACAGACTTGATGAGCATTGCTGTAACAGCTTCAGCTTATGGCATTGTGGCGGGCGTTAAACCAGGGCATATTTTAAGGAAATGTAAGTGTGGGGGGGGGGGTGCAAATTGGATAAACGTGCCTATTTTACAAAGATAAAAAGACGTAATCCATATGCTAAAGAAGTGCATCATTGAGCCGCGTTTGACAGCATTTCACCGCTTGCTAGCGGTATGTAACTTTTTACTTAGTGGAATAGTATTTCCACTTTTCACAGTATATTTGAAATAACGCCTTTTAACACCCGACTTACTGGGGGAGAGCTATGTTTTGCCCCCCCCCCCCCCCGTTATTTTGCAATAACTCCTAAACTAACGCAAGTATCGTCACCAAACTAGCAGTACCTTCTTCCACATGAATTATACACATGTTGGCAAAAGGAAAAATATGAGATTATGATAGATCAATCGGGAGTGACGTCAGAGTGACGTCATGTTCTTCGGTTTTTGTTGCAAAATAATGGTTTGCGGAAAACGCTGTTAAAGGTACAATGTTTGAGATAAACTCAATTCTCTTACATCACACTACTGACAATAGATCGAGCTATCAAAATGCTATCTCGGATGTTTAAGTTATTTCGAAATTCAAAATTTTGAGAAATCCAAATATTTTTTTTTTTAATTTTCACACAAAAAATCATAAATATAAAAAAAACGGAATACATGTGATCGCTTCGTGTTCGGTGAATATGTGTACCAAATTTGAAGTCGATATCTTCAAACATGACTGACTTATGACCTTCAAATGACAAAAATCGACCACTTCTCACAGCATTACTATGCATAAAAAACGCATTTCCGTTTTTGCTTTTTACTTCTATTTATATGGAACAAACAATGTTCTATGGTAATTTTTCGCGTTCTAGACGAAAAAAAAACTCTTTGTTTATTTGTTTATTTGCTTTCATCGCCAACAGAGTCATACTCCACTGACAGGCGAAGTCAAAAAGATAAAAGACATGAAACACAACACATATATCACAGCCTAAAGTCGTTATAAAAGTAGAAGATGAATGACATGATGAACGAAGTGATGATGACTATGCGGTTAAAACGTACCTGATCACGAGAGCTCTAAAAACGCCAAAACTGTCATGAAAGATGTCTACGTTCAAATGACTGGCCAAGAAAACATTCCTGGCCGATCATTCGTTTGTCCGGAGGAAGTGTGAGCTAGCAGCCAAATGAGGAACTTGTGCTGCACTCGATCGACCCGCACCTTGTGGGAGTTGGCCGCCCCCGCCCAGACCACGCTGCAATATTATAAAATCGATCGCACATTCGCGAAGTACGCAGCCAGTACTGCGCTTCGGTTGAATTTTGACTTGCTGGTACCTACTTGGAAAGAGCGGATAAGGAGGCCGAGTGCACGGTTGGCCCTGCTGACAGTATTTAATAGCCCCTCCCCAGTAAGTCGCGTGTTAACGAGCGTTAGTATTATTGCAAAATAACGGGAGGGGGGGGGGGGGCAAAAAATAGCCCCTCCCCAGTAAGTCGCGTGTTAACGAGCGTTAGTTACAACTTACAGCTCTGTAAGTTTCACTAATCACATATAAATTGTCATCGGTTGAAGGCTTTCGAAATAATAACGGATGCAGCTTCACAATGCGGGCATATTACTGTATCAGTTTATCAATTATAATGTCAAAGTAGAATAACTTAATCCAATAACTGGAAGCTATTATAATTTAATTCACTTCATGTATTCGTATGAGACAAGTTCGAGTCTTCGTTATGATGATGGTGATTGTAACGATGGTAAGGTTGACGACGACGACGACGACGACGGCTACGACGACGACGACGACGACGACGACGACGACGAAGACGACCATAAACATGTGTTACAACGCCTAATGACCGTAATCTGTACTTTGAGGTCATAAACAGCTTAGAAAGGTACTTAGAAGTGTTAGACACACGAATCATACCGATTTATCGATTGCATATGCGTTTAATATCGCAATTTTGCGCGACCATTCTATCCATCGAGACCTTTTGACACGATCAAACATTGTGTACTTGACCTGACCTGTGACGTCATCAGTGACCTCGAAGTCAACAATATTATGTTTCCCTCGATAAATTTCCCAGGGCTATCGAATGCCGTTTCATTTTTTTACATTCGGTCCATATATTTTTTTACATTCGGTATATCTATAGATATATATATATATATATATATATATATATATATATATATATATATATATATATATATATATATATATATATATATATATATATATATATATATATATATATATATATATATATATATATATATATATATATATATATATATATATATATATATATATATATATATATATATATATATATATATATATATATATATATATATATATATATATATATATATATATATATATATATATATATATATATATATATATATATATATATATATATATATATATATATATATATATATATATATATATATATATATATATATATATATATATATATATATATATATATATATATATATATATATATATATATATATATATATATATATATATATATATATATATATATATATATATATATATATATATATATATATATATATATATATATATATATATGTATAATGTTGACCGAAAACTGCCCGATGAGTCCAAGAGTCCGAAAATAGTCAAATTTTTAAAACATCCTATACATAACAATTAGTGATGTTTTTACTTTATTTCATGTCCACAATTGCCATCACATCATCTTTCATTCAATTTCCCATTTCAATACATTAATCATACCACACTTTGTTAGAAAACATCAGAAGGTCATCCAATTAACTGCCTGCAAGGTGTAAAGACCTGTGAGGTAGGACAACGTGTGAATTGTGCCTTGACCGAAAAATGTCCAAAATATCTGTGGCTGACCGACCGAAGTCCAAATCGGAATCGGACTATTTTCAGACGTCCAAAAATTTGCACTCTGATTTACATCACTAATGTGTACTATAGTAGAGAAAACATCACAACTCGAAACACTTTAAAATCTGTGGTGCTCGGTCTGCAGTCGTCTACTCGCCATCCGATTCACAGTTTTCACAAATGAATGTCTGATGCTTTCCGGCTGCGGTATATGACTCTTGGGCCCGCATCGGGCACATCTCGACCTCGCACTGGATCCACCTTTATTTGAATCTACTATTTTTTTAAGTTTTTCACGCACACAAGGCAGATGACATCCTCTTCTTCCTCGTCACTGCTGCTTGCCCTGCTGGGTGCCTTCCTAGCCCTTTTCCCGCCCACTTTCTTCGTCTTCTTCTATTCGTGTCTTTCTTTGCTGAAGTTGAGCTTTGTTGGTGCTTGTTTGCGTTTCTTTCGACTTTGTTCTAGCTCTATCGCTCACTTCTCTGTGTATCGGTTAGAACTGCGACCTTTCGCTTCCTCCGTCCCGCACTGATGTGTTGCCTTGGACCTGTCCAGGGCAGAAGCCCAATCACTTCAGGGGTGAGCGGTTTCGAAGTGATCCCCGATGGACCGGGCTGCTCGATCCCCGATCCTGTCAAATAGGCTGTTCGATCCCCGATGGACCGGGCTGCTCGATCCCCGATCCTGTCAAATAGGCTGTTCGGTCCCCGATGGACCAGGCTGTTCAATTTCCGATGGATCAGACTGTTCGATCACCGATGGATCAGCCTGTCCGATACCTGATAGACCAGCCTTTGCAGGAAGTGCCATGTCCTCTGCGGCCACGCCCTCGGATGTCTGATTGGCTGGGGTGCAGTCTGTTCCATTTTTGGTCGGTCTGTAACGTCGCTCGGTGCGAAGTCTTCGTCGGTGAATATATTCAGATTGCATAGACCTTGGACGCCTGTTGTTCAGAAGCCAGTCTGGATGTTCCTCGGGGTGAACGCCGAAGCCGAAACCCAATCATCCGAAGCGATCTGTGTGCTATCGTGGATGCTGGTTGTATTTGCAGGGTTGCTTCTCATGCACGCATCCATGTGAGTGGAACGACTCCTCGTAAACGGCCCGAACACGCTTCTGTCCGGAGGTAGTCTGTAAGAGTCATATTCTAAAATTTAACAAAGTTGCAAGGCACCCTAAAAAAGACATAATTATGAACAGCACTCGAATCACTTGCCGCACCGTCTTCAAACTCCGTGAGGAAAGGCAGCAGCTGACTGCGCATATCTGGTTGTGCCGCCAGCACCGTCCGTCGGCGGGTTTCGGAACTAGGGTCACTGTTACAATTGCCCCGTGTTCATTTGACCCCGGTCTCCCCTAAATGATACAAACATTACGCTTTTACGATTCTTGGGAGTTGGGACCAAAAAAGCAAATGCTATCAAGGCAAGAAATGCTCGTTTTTTCAAGACTATTCAAGGCCTTAGCTGTTGAATTGAAACTTGCGCGCCACTTTCGCAAAAAGATCGTTGCAGCAAAGTATGGCTGCACACATGATTTGGCAGGACGTTATGAAGTTTTCTTTAAATATTACGTTTTTTATGGATTTTTGTTTAGTACAATAAATATCAAAGTATTAATTCTGGAGCAACTTTCGTGACTGGGGGGCAATTCTGCTGGCTGGGGGGCATTAGCCCCCCCCCCCCTTCCCCCAGTTACCATGTTAAAATAGGTCCTGCGCTAAACTGACCCGTACATTCAGTTTGGGTTAATTTTCCCAGGCTGTGGAGAACCTAGACACTGTGTTTATGGTCAGTGTAAGCGACAATGTAGCTCATAACAACGTAAACGGGAGCAGTCGCCGATTCAACAGTCCTCTTGCGACATGCGCTAGTAGCACACAAGTACCATGACCATTCCCACTGCAGCCCAAATTCGTCCCACTGTTCCAAGCACACATTCCCATACCATCAGCACATAGCGCAAACAATGTGATGTCTCCCGACATCCGGCCAGCCGACAGCCCCGTCTCCTGCCGCGTTCACGCCCCACACGCTCCCCTGAACAGATTTCCGTCCCCAGCTGAGGGGCGCTGTGCTTGGGTGGCAGCGCCGCCGTACCAGTCTGGGTGGCCCACTCAGCAACCCCGGTCGCGCGGCCCGGCCGTCCGCCCCGCCCGCCCGACCAATCGATAGAGGGCTATTGACTGCAGGTAACGAGGTATGTTCCGCGCGGCTCCGGCGAGCTGGAGCTGACGGGCGCGGACTGAGCCAGCCTGACGCAGACGGCAGCACAGCTCTTCATTCTATGCAGCCAGACCGCCACACAGCTGTAGAGCCAGCCTGTCGTATAGCTCTTCATACTGTGGATCAGGCCCGCAACACAGCTCTTCATACTGCGTAGTCAGTCTGTCACGTAGCTCTTCATACTGTGTAGTCAGTCTGTCACGTAGCTCTTCATACTGTGTAGTCAGTCTGTCACGTAGCTCTTCATACTGTGTAGTCAGTCTGTCACGTAGCTCTTCATACTGTGTAGTCAGTCTGTCACGTAGCTCTTCATACTGTGTAGTCAGTCTGTCACGTAGCTCTTCATACTGTGTAGTCAGTCTGTCACGTAGCTCTTCATACTGTGTAGTCAGTCTGTCACGTAGCTCTTCAAACTGTGTAGTCAGTCTGTCACGTAGCTCGTCATACTGTGTAGTCAGTCTGTCACGCAGCTCTTCATACTGCGTAGTCAGTCTGTCACGCAGCTCTTCATACTGTGTAGTCAGTCTGTCACGTAGCTCTTCATACTGTGTAGTCAGTCTGTCACGTAGCTCTTCATACTGTGTAGTCAGTCTGTCACGTAGCTCTTCATACTGTGTAGTCAGTCTGTCACGTAGCTCTTCATACTGTGTAGTCAGTCTGTCACGTAGCTCTTCATACTGTGTAGTCAGTCTGTCACGTAGCTCTTCATACTGCGTAGTCAGTCTGTCACGTAGCTCTTCATACTGTGTAGTCAGTCTGTCACGCAGCTCTTCACACTGTGTAGTCAGTCTGTCACGTAGCTCTTCATACTGCGTGGTCAGTCTGTCACGTAGCTCTTCATACTGTGTAGTCAGTCTGTCACGCAGCTCTTCATACTGTGTAGTCAGTCTGTCACGTAGCTCTTCATACTGTGTAGTCAGTCTGTCACGTAGCTCTTCATACTGCGTAGTCAGTCTGTCACGTAGCTCTTCATACTGTGTAGTCAGTCTGTCACGTAGCTCTTCATACTGTGTAGTCAGTCTGTCACGTAGCTCTTCATACTGCGTAGTCAGTCTGTCACGTAGCTCTTCATACTGTGTAGTCAGTCTGTCACGTAGCTCTTCATACTGCGTAGTCAGTCTGTCACGTAGCTCTTCATACTGCGTAGTCAGTCTGTCACGTAGCTCTTCATACTGCGTAGTCAGTCTGTCACGTAGCTCTTCATACTGTGTAGTCAGTCTGTCACGTAGCTCTTCATACTGTGTAGTCAGTCTATCACGTAGCTCTTCATACTGTGTAGTCAGTCTGTCACGTAGCTCTTCATACTGCGTAGTCAGTCTGTCACGTAGCTATTCATACTGTGTAGTCAGTCTGTCACGTAGCTCTTTATACTGTGTAGTCAGTCTGTCACGTAGCTCTTCATACTGCGTAGTCAGTCTGTCACGTAGCTCTGCATACTGTGTAGTCAGTCTGTCACGCAGCTCTTCATACTGTGTAGTCAGTCTGTCACGTAGCTCTTCATACTGTGTAGTCAGTCTGTCACGTAGCTCTTCATACTGTGTAGTCAGTCTGTCACGTAGCTCTTCATACTGCGTAGTCAGTCTGTCACGTAGCTCTTCATACTGTGTAGTCAGTCTGTCACGTAGCTCTTCATACTGCGTAGTCAGTCTGTCACGTAGCTCTTCATACTGCGTAGTCAGTCTGTCACGTAGCCCTTCATACTGTGTAGTCAGTCTGTCACGTAGCTCTTCATACTGTGTAGTCAGTCTGTCACGTAGCTCTTCATACTGCGTAATCAGTCTGTCACGTAGCTCTTCATACTGTGTAGTCAGTCTGTCACGTAGCTCTTCATACTGCGTAGTCAGTCTGTCACGTAGCTCTTCATACTGTGTGTTCAGTATGTCACGTAGCTCTTCATACTGCGTAGTCAGTCTGTCACGTAGCTCTTCATACTGCGTAGTCAGTCTGTCACGTAGCCCTTCATACTGTGTAGTCAGTCTGTCACGTAGCTCTTCATACTGTGTAGTCAGTCTGTCACGTAACTCTTCATACTGCGTAATCAGTCTGTCACGTAGCTCTTCATACTGTGTAGTCAGTCTGTCACGTAGCTCTTCATATTGTAGTCAGTCTGTCACGTAGCTCTTCATACTGTGTAGTCAGTCTGTCACGCAGCTCTTCATACTGTGTAGTCAGTCTGTCACGTAGCTCTTCATACTGCGTAGTCAGTCTGTCACGTAGCTCTTCATGCTGTGTAGTCAGTCTGTCACGTAGCTCTTCATACTGTGTAGTCAGTCTGTCAGGTAGCTCTTCATACTGTGTAGTCAGTCTGTCACGCAGCTCTTCATACTGTGTAGTCAGTCTGTCACGTAGCTCTTCATACTGTGTAGTCAGTCTGTCACGTAGCTCTTCATATTGTAGTCAGTCTGTCACGTAGCTCTTCATACTGTGTAGTCAGTCTGTCACGTAGCTCTTCATACTGTGTAGTCAGTCTGTCACGTAGCTCTTCATACTGTGTAGTCAGTCTGTCACGCAGCTCTTCATACTGCGTAGTCAGTCTGTCACGTAGCTCTTCATACTGCGTAGTCAGTCTGTCACGTAGCTCTTCATACTGTGTAGTCAGTCTGTCACGTAGCTCTTCATACTGTGTAGTCAGTCTGTCATGTAGCTCTTCATACTGTGTAGTCAGTCTGTCACGTAGCTCTTCATACTGTGTAGTCAGTCTGTCACGCAGCTCTTCATACTGCGTAGTCAGTCTGTCACGTAGCTCTTCATACTGTGTAGTCAGTCTGTCACGTAGCTCTTCATACTGTGTAGTCAGTCTGTCACGTAGCTCTTCATACTGTGTAGTCAGTCTGTCACGTAGCTCTTCATACTGTGTAGTCAGTCTGTCACGTAGCTCTTCATACTGCGTAGTCAGTCTGTCACGTAGCTCTTCATACTGTGTAGTCAGTCTGTCACGCAGCTCTTCATACTGTGTAGTCAGTCTGTCACGTAGCTCTTCATACTGTGTAGTCAGTCTGTCACGCAGCTCTTCATACTGTGTAGTCAGTCTGTCACGTAGCTCTTCATACTGTGTAGTCAGTCTGTCACGTAGCTCTTCATACTGTGTAGTCAGTCTATCACGTAGCTCTTCATACTGTGTAGTCAGTCTGTCACGTAGCTCTTCATACTGTGTAGTCAGTCTGTCACGTAGCTCTTCATACTGTGTAGTCAGTCTGTCACGTAGCTCTTCATGCTGTGTAGTCAGTCTGTCACGTAGCTCTTCATTCTGTGTAGTCAGTCTGTCACGTAGCTCTTCATACTGTGTAGTCAGTCTGTCACGTAGCTCTTCATACTGTGTAGTCAGTCTGTCACGTAGCTCTTCATACTGTATAGTCAGTCTGTCACGTAGCTCTTCATACTGTGTAGTCAGTCTGTCACGTAGCTCTTCATACTGTGTAGTCAGTCTGTCACGTAGCTCTTCATACTGTGTAGTCAGTCTGTCACGTAGCTCTTCATACTGTGTAGTCAGTCTGTCACGTAGATCTTCATACTGTGTAGTCAGTCTGTCACGTAGCTCTTCATACTGTGTAGTCAGTCTGTCACGTAGCTCTTCATACTGTGTAGTCAGTCTGTCACGTAGCTCTTCATACTGTGTAGTCAGTCTGTCACGTAGCTCTTCAGACTGTGTAGTCAGTCTGTCACGTAGCTCTTCATACTGTGTAGTCAGTCTGTCACGTAGCTCTTCATACTGTGTAGTCAGTCTGTCACGTAGCTCTTCATACTGTGTAGTCAGTCTGTCACGTAGCTCTTCAATCTTTGTAGTCAGTCTGTCACGTAGCTCTTCATACTGTGTAGTCAGTCTGTCACGTAGCTCTTCATACCGCGTAGTCAGTCTGTCACGTAGCTCTTCATACTGTGTAGTCAGTCTGTCACGTAGCTCTTCATACTGTGTAGTCAGTCTGTCACGTAGCTCTTCATACTGTGTAGTCAGTCTGTCACGTAGCTCTTCAGACTGTGTAGTCAGTCTGTCACGTAGCTCTGCATACTGTGTAGTATGTCTGTCACGTAGCTCTTCATACTGTGTAGTCAGTCTGTCACGTAGCTCTTCATACTGTGTAGTCAGTCTGTCACGTAGCTCTTCATACTGTGTAGTCAGTCTGTCACGTAGCTCTTCATACTGCGTAGTCAGTCTGTCACGTAGTTCTTCATACTGCGTAGTCAGTCTGTCACGTAGATCTTCATACTGTGTAGTCAGCCTGTCACGTAGCTCTTCATACTGTGTAGTCAGTCTGTCACGTAGCTCTTCATACTGTGTAGTCAGTCTGTCACGTAGCTCTTCATACTGTGTAGTCAGTCTGTCACGTAGCTCTTCATACTGTGTAGTCAGTCTGTCACGTAGCTCTTCATACTGTGTAGTCAGTCTGTCACGTAGCTCTTCATACTGTGTAGTCAGTCTGTCACGTAGCTCTTCATACTGAGTAGTCAGTCTGTCACGTAGCTCTTCATACTGTGTAGTCAGTCTGTCACGTAGCTCTTCAATCTTTGTAGGCAGTCTGTCACGTAGCTCTTCATACTGTGTAGTCAGTCTGTCACGTAGCTCTTCATACTGCGTAGTCAGTCTGTCACGTAGCTCTTCATACTGTGTAGTCAGTCAGTACGTAGCTCTTCATACTGTGTAGTCAGTCTGTCACGTAGCTCTTCATACTGTGTAGTCAGTCTGTCACGTAGCTCTTCATACTGTGTAGTCAGTCTGTCACGTAGCTCTTCATTCTGTGTAGTCAGTCTGTCACGTAGCTCTTCATACTTTGTAGTCAGTCTGTCACGTAGCTCTTCATACTGTGTAGTCAGTCTGTCACGTAGCTCTTCATACTGTGTAGTCAGTCTGTCACGTAGCTCTTCATACTGCGTAGTCAGTCTGTCACGTAGCTCTTCATACTGCGTAGTCAGTCTGTCACGTAGCTCTTCATACTGTGTAGTCAGTCTGTCACGTAGCTCTTCATACTGTGTAGTCAGTCTGTCACGTAGCTCTTCATACTGTGTAGTCAGTCTGTCACGTAGCTCTTCATACTGCGTAGTCAGTCTGTCACGTAGCTCTTCATACTGCGTAGTCAGTCTGTCACGTAGCTCTTCATACTGCGTAGTCAGTCTGTCACGTAGCTCTTCATACTGTGTAGTCAGTCTGTCACGTAGCTCTTCATACTGTGTAGTCAGTCTGTCACGTAGCTCTTCATACTGTGTAGTCAGTCTGTCACGTAGCTCTTCATACTGTGTAGTCAGTCTGTCACGTAGCTCTTCATACTGTGTAGTCAGTCTGTCACGTAGCTCTTCATACTGTGTAGTCAGTCTGTCACGTAGCTCTTCATACTGTGTAGTCAGTCTGTCACGTAGCTCTTCATACTGTGTAGTCAGTCTGTCACGTAGCTCTTCATACTGTGTAGTCAGTCTGTCACGTAGCTCTTCGATCTGCGTAGTCAGTCTGTCACGTAGCTCTTCATACTGTGGAGTCAGATTGGACGAGGACAGCATAGCACGGATTTATTTAAAAATGTAAAAGAAACCAGAACTGTACGAATCAGGAGCACAAGAGAATTCAGCGAGTGAAGTAGATGGTTCAGAGTCTGAGACTGTGTAGCTTACACTGCTGTCTCTGAAGTCACCTAGTGTTGCATCAGATACGAAAAAGGAACAACAAATGTCCTTAGCAACTGACGAGTCAAATACTCGAAGATTTATTTTTCATTCACGCAACGCTTGATAAGCAGAATGTATACGATAACTTGCAAGCAATGCCTCTCCTCAGCAATCTTCCCATGGCAATGTCATCCTCTTCCCTCGTGAGTTGTCTTTCTGACTTCCTTTGTTTGCTCATTAGTATTCCTCTCGCGCAAGGAGCTACTTCGGGAGCGAGGCCACCGTTATAAATGTATTGATAATTTATTTCTTCCTATTACAATATTTGAGTTTTATGTTTTCCACATATCATGCAATTCTTGCAAGCTCGGCGTAACAAGCCTTGGTCTTGCCAAGAAAGGAAGAAACTGGCATAAGTAAAGGCTATCTGAAACAGCAATACCATCGGACGCAAATTAATACCGTGTTTTGCATTTCCCGGGAAATTATTATATCATGAACTGGAAATGCCACCAATCAAACGGCAAACGTTTCCAACTAGCATGTATGGGGACCAAGCGTTAAAGGGAAATATTCAACTTTCCATTTGTTTTGCAACCATTTCTTAGGCTTCCGTTATGGTATAACAATGATGTGATCTAAATTTAAGAATGAAATAAAATTATTCCCTAATGCAAAGTTGGAAGTTCGGAAAAATTAAAAAGCAAGTACATATAATTATTTCGGAGTTCATGATCGGTGTTTTCCCTCCACTAGCGAAACGCGACATATCTGGCGCTTTTGTATCAATCTGTTCAACGTTGAATATCTCTCGTTTCTCAACAAATCACATACACTAAATAGGTCGCCGTCCTGGCCCAAAGCCTAACTGCCTATTGCAATGCACTTTTGTCAAATGCTTGTTGATTGTTCTTAAAAGTTTGGCACATATTCGCAAATGGATAGCGTGAAGGAAACATGTTGCATACCTTCATGATAAATAGCAATGCGTAGGGAGGCTAAATTACTGAATTCGTTTCCGAGTACTTGCCGAGTACCGACCGTTATAAGCGTGGATCGCCTATCAACTTTAACTTGAAATATCTTTCGGTAGGAATGTTTATATGCAAACTGTGATCAATTTACAATATATTTTGGTCTCGTCTATCGATTTCATGTAATAACTCCATTTTTGTGGAAAAGGGTGATATTTCCCTTTAACATGCCTAATGACATACTAATTGCTTGAGAATTTAGATTAAGATTAAATTCAGCCCGAACTCGATGCAAACAAAGTGTGGCGGTGTTCCGGCTGTGGCTCCGACAGCAACCTCGCCGAATACTCCGTTCGTGTAACAGATTCAATCTGGAATTGTGCATTCGAGAGCCAATCTGGGGCGTCGTTGCTGAAGACGAGGCCTGGGACTGCACTACGATCGGCCAGCTACTTGGCAGCGATGCAAGCCACCATCGGATATCTCCTCCAGCTAACACTCTCCTCTAAACACCGCACTGCCGTGCAATCGCTCTTCGAAATCACATCTGCGCCGCCAATATAATGCTGGCGCATCATCTCGCTCGACTGACACCAGTATCGCGCTGCACACGCTGCCGACTGGATCATCAGCTGGTCAGATGCAGGGCAGCGCGATACTGACGCCAGTATCGCGCTGCACACGCTGCCGACTGGATCATCAGCTGGTCAGATGCAGGGCAAAGCTCTCAGCTGTGCAGTCTCGCGCAGCTCGCAGCTCAACCGTTCAGCGGGTTGGGGTTGCGATGTGAGATATGCAGCATCTCATGCTGCTGCGGTGGAGGGGAGGGGGTGGGGGGGGGGGGGGGGATTTGATGGAATATAGTCCGTCGCATGTTCTCGGCCCATGTTGTCTGCTTCGCAGGAGATACTTAGCGATTGGTGTGAGCCAAATCGAATGCATCGAGTGTGTAAATTGAATACATATAACTGGATCTGATCCAACATGACACGATCAACGTTTACAACCTGACATCCTTTTACCACATGATTACAATGATCATGATCCTTTTACAATATGTCATGTTTACAACATGACATACCTGCATCCTTCGGTTGTAAACAGTGCAAATATTGATTAAGTGAAAATAATTAACCCGCCATTAGTCCTGTTTACATCGCACTAAACAAATTCCACTAAATTTCAGATAAGTTGTGTGTAACGAGACTTTTTGTAGAATTTCCCTAGATTTAAAGAGTGATGCGTATCCATGGACGACAAATATAATCCATGGCAAATCTACTTCCTTATGAACTCATACGCCCTCGTAGCACGTCCTCGGCTTTCTGCAAGGCGGCATAAGAGAGGTAGAGACATCCGGTGATTTTAGCGCCCCAATTGATCAGATACTTATCCCTTCCTTAACCCGCGCCGTGCCGGGGGGACGTTTAGACGCCCCCCCTAAGGTTTTTCGAGGATAGCGAAAAAACGGCGGCGCGCAGCGCCACCGTGTTTTGCACAGCTGTTCGGGCATCAATTGCGCACATTATGTTTAAAAAAATACCTCGGGTCATCTCAGGTCAGGTCACCAGACCAGGTCACGTGACCCCACCTCCAAAAATGTTTCCGGTGGCATCACAGCCACAGTTTTTGGCCAATCGATGTCGTACTTACAGGATTTCATAAGAGCAATAGTATCTACAATACGTATATCTAGGATTTTTTTATATCGGTGACCTAAGGTCGGGTGAATTTCGTGACCCCATTATAAGTCAATGGGGAAATAATCAAATGCTTCCTATTCTGAGGGAACGAATTATATCAGCCCAGTTCCTTCTGGATCATGTTATCATAGGCCATTCTTGAAGTTCCAGGTTACATTTGTGTTCAGTAAGTCCGCCCCGCCCGCCCGACCAATCGATAGAGGACTATTGACTGCAGGTAACGAGGTATGTTCCGCGCGGCTCCGGCGAGCTGGAGTTGACGGGCGCGGACTGAGCAGACGAGCTGGAGCTGACGGGCTCGGATTGAGCCAGCCTGACGCAGACGGCAGCACAGCTCCTCATTCTATGCAGCCAGACCACCACACAGCTGTAGAGCCAGCCTGTCGTATAGCTCTTCATACTGTGGATCAGGCTCGCAACACAGTTCTTCATACTGGGACCCCTACAGGGTAAGATGAGGTCATCTGAGGTGACCAACACTTTTTTTAAAACCAATAACTCTTGACAAAATCAAGATAGAGAAGTGCGACTGGCACTAATGTGTTTGTCTCGTCGAGGCACGTCTCCCAATGTGCAACATGACCTAATTGGGTCACCCCTTGACCTGAGGTCAAATTTTTAAGTTGACCTAACATGGTCATCATGCATATGATACAAAGCACCGTGACGAGACAAACACGATGGGGGTCAACATTATTGCCCTATCTTTATTAGCTAAAAAGATATTTGTGAAAACTGTTTTTCTAAAAAATCGCCTTTTGACATTTGATGAGCTCTGGAACCTAAATTATTCACCTGAGCTCAAATCTGAGGACACCTTGCAGATTGCATTTTTCAAGAGCTTTCCATTGTTTTTGTTCTCGTTTGTTCCAAGCTATCATAGTTCCTGTGCTATCTGGGAATGTCGGGAGCGAAGTCCTAAAATGTGCAAATCTGACCCTTGATGACCTCTGGTGGCCTCAATATTGACCTGAAAAAAACTAAAAGTTTCGAAATGCAGTCTGACGAGCTTTCGAACGGTGTTTTGGGTTTTTGTCTACGTCCCATAGGAGCCGAGTTAGAGGGGAGCGTCGAAACGCCCCCCCCCCCCCCCCCGGCACGGCGAAGGTGGCGCCGAGCACCGGCACGGCGAGGGGTTAATTCATGCTGAGGGGGAGACTGTCATACGCTGCCCCGGTCTGGCTGAGGGGCGAGAAAAGGCATTGTTTTGGCTTAACTCTCGCCCGGGTAGGGCAAAATCACTACGTGTTCGGGTAAAGGGGTACGACCCCCCCCCCCCCCTCCTCCTTAGCGTTTGTTTTGCCCCTAATTGAGCTAGAGCTTCGATTCAAAGACGAGCGTGTTGCTTGTAACGAGAGGAAGCCGTTGATATCCGATTTTAAGGTATGGGGTTCTTAGGTGACCTCTGAGGTCATGTCAATGACCAAAAAGTCATAAAAATTATAAATGCGTATAAATTGAATTTTATCGAGCTAGAATCGTGAATGAGCCTATCATACTGCTTAATGGGTGCCAAATTCGTAATCAGCGTCACAAAATGTCCTAAAAACTGCGAAATTCCAAAAAGGTCATGTCAGGTCATCTGAGGTCAGTGACCTCGGTTGACCTGTGGAAGCGCATGACTGCATGCATGCAATGCATTACCAACAGTAAAACAGCTTGATTAATTTCAGTCAGCTTTATTGACAAATCGCACAGATGTGGCACAATGTGGTGCTAATGTAGGTGGTTTGGCGTCTGGTCACCTCAATGAAGATTGCGCTCCCATCCCTCAACAAGGGTGACAGTTTCTAGAACATCTTTTGCAAGCAAAATGGAAAAATAAAGGTTAATACAATATTCAGGGCAGGGTGGCAGGGTACGGCACAGCACACCGTACAGCCCTAGATATTAAATGTAATTTTTACTTTGGTGCCCACTTTTGCTGATTGGAATGGTGAGTATAGTGCTATGGTCCAGTGTTTATCTAGCTGGTTAATAAATTAATTGCAGGATAAAATACATACATAACTTTGATTCATACTTCTGCTTTCTTTGTAAAATATTTACCTTTTTTCATTATATTTTAAAGAACGAAAATCAAGCAAGCATTTCCATTAAACAAATATATGAAACACCTGGTCTGAATTAACAGACTGGTTATTGAATTGACACTGATTGAATCGATTGGAATCGTTCAATCAAAATTAATTGAATCAAAACAATTGATTCACCACCAGATCTTTTGGTACGTGAATTGTGATTGAATATATATATATATAATAAAACCCGCCTATAATAGATATAGATAATAGATATATAATAAAACCCGCATCAAATCGAGGCTGATTGAACCAAAATATTTAACGATTCAAGGACACTGGTAAATTGTGCAAATACATGCAGTGGCTACATTCATTTACACTGAAATACCATTTCTGTAACAATGTTTTAATGATCATATATAATATATATGCATGTTTCCATTTTTATTGATTTGACAAGTTCACCTAATATATTTAAATGTTGAATCAAACATGAATCGATTGAAATATTAGTTTTGATTCTTTGAATCGGAAGGAATCAATTCTCAAAATTGTGTCTGTGAATCAAACGGTGATTGAATCATTTAGATTCCAAAATGAATCATGATTGTAAGTAAACAAGGATGATCAATAACATGGCAGCAATGTTTATCGTATATATAAAAGGCGAGAATAAGGAATAAGCTTTCACCGTTACGACATCGTCACACATCATGTACCAAACTTAACTGCTGTTCAATGTGTGATATTGTTTGATTTAGAATACTTACCCTTCTTGCATAGGAAATTCTCTTGGACTCAAAAGAGCACATGTAACTTTTGATTAACTTTCAAATGTCAAAAATGTTTTGAATCCGACGATGCCGCAACGTTGAAAGCTTATTCCTTGTTGTCGCCTTGTATATATAAATAAACATTACTGCCATGTTATTGATCATCCCTGTTTACTTATTCGCATTCATCATGGCAAAAATAACCATCAAACACATTACAAGAATCATGATTGAATCATTCCAAAAAAGTTGAATCAATAACCAGTCTGTGATTGTATAAAAAAATTGATGAACATGATCTTTCACCTCTTCATGATGTACATAAATCGCTTACCTTGATACTTCGAATTTTCCCACCATAAGAAGCACGCACTTGTATAAATAATAATTAAGAAACCATTAAAAAGAAACACAAAGAAGGCACACAACGCCTTGTCATATAGCCTTTCACAAAGCTCTACTACATTTGTAATTATAAAAGTGCGCCGATTTTGCATACAGTGTTCTTCTGATGCACTGAGAACTGATTGGTCGAGAGCATGCGAAATCTTACAGAATTTTCATGTAGAATGGAGCGTATGACATATTGGGAAAAAATTTGGCAGCCTATCGCCGAAAATTCTTGCGTTACGCTGCCATATTGAAAGATATGTAGGCATATTCTGGGGATAATACGGGAACGAAACACCGAACATCCAGACAACTATCGGTACACTCAGAACAATAGAAAAGAAGTTTCTTTGAATCAGAGAGTGTTCTTTTTTAGGTGTTGATTAGAAGATGTAAGCAATGAAATATGGAATGTTTCTTTTGTATATTATCCTGCTTGGGGAATAGCTTTTGGACTTCTAAAGCAAGCCTTTTGTGCATAGAGAATTTCTAGATAAAAAGCTGAAAAGTCTCGTTACACAGAACTTATCTGAAATGTAGTGGATTTTTGTACTGCTATGTAAACAGGACCATTGACTGGGCTCTCCGTCGAACGCCATTGACGGGGGGGGGCGAGTATCCCCCCTAGTTATCTGCAGAACCAATAATCGCATTGAGACGCGCAAGCCGCAATTCGAAAGCTCTCAATGAGGCGCATCTAAAGCATACTCGAAATTTTCAAATTGAGGTCACATGTCAGGTCACGGTCAGGTCAAAGGTCAAAATCGAGGTATTTGAGTATACAGGCCATACTTTCCACACAAAGCCTTCGATTGCGACCCTTATCACCCACAGTGCTCTCAAAGGTATAATACACATCCAGCATGAGGTAAAGTGAGATTGTTGGCAAAGTTCAAGGTCAAGGTCAGGTCACAAAAGGTCACTATGCGCGAAAGATCTACGAAAGTCATGCGACACATGTTTTATGAATTATTTTAAACGTATAATTCGATGGTGATAGTAATTTTACCACCTGACCTCATTTCCATGAAGTTAATGTCAAACTCAGGTCAAGGTCAGGTCACATAAGATCCAAATTCGAAATTGATAAATATAAATAAAAAGGCATGTTTCTGGAGCATTTTTGTATCAGAAATGCATTGATGACGCTTATTTGTGCGTAGGTGGGCATTAAAAGCCGAAAAAAACAATTGAAAAATACGTCATTACTTAGGTACTCATACTTTAGAAGCCATAAGTCGTCAAAAAGGTGATATTGTTTTGAAAATTGTTTTGAGAATTGCCCATATGTGGTACTCTAATATACATTACGTTTTTTCATATTTTTGACAATTGATTTTGTCAGCATTTCCCCCCCCCCCAAGAAAAAAGTTTTATTTTGTATTTTGGGGGGTAAAAAACAAAAGCTTTACAAATCCGATATATCTATTATGTAGCCCTTGCCATTTTATATCTTTCGACGTTTTGTATTGCATTTTGCTCAACATATGGCTTTTGTACGATCTGTTAAAGTTTAGATGATTTTTCCGTCAAACTGGCGTGTAGTCACGTCACTAAATTCTTTTTTTTTTAATCGACCAAATTTTTCCTTGTTGCACAGAAAAGATATAATTGATGTCAAAGAAGGTACCCGAAGTTTCACGTTGATATCGTTATTGTTTTTTTAGCCATTGCGAAAGTTTGTCAGTGGGGGGGGGGGGGGGGCGCCCCCCACCCCGTCAATAGCGGGTTAACGAGGGATTCTCCGAAAACGGACACTAATTGATTACAAAAATCACTTCTCCATTATATGTCCAGAGAAAGATAAATTTACCAAACAAAAATTAAAACTGATTTAGTTCTATGTCCCAGCCTGCTTCCTGCTCCATTCCAATCTGGATGTCATCGTGAAATGAAGCCCCTCCAATTGATGCGCGCCTCACTCGTCAGAGCCGTGGCATCAGCTCTGCGGCGGCCAGGCGGACAATCGGCCCGGGCGTCCCATCACCCATCGAAAACACTTGGCCATCGCCGCCGCCGCCCGGCAGCGGAAATAATGTGCCGGCGACACCGCGACAGAGAGGAGCACTCGCGTCCTCTCCGACTCTCCGACTCTCCGACTCTCCGACTCTCCGACTCTCCGACTCTCCGACTCTCCGACTCTCCGACTCTCCGACTCTCCGACGCGGCGGCGGCGGCGGTGTCGGCGACGGCGGTGGCGGTGGCGGTGGCGGTGGCGGTGGCGGTGGCGGTGACGGTGGCGGTGGCGGTGGCGGTGGCGGTGGCGGCGACGGCGGGTGGTAGCGGCGGTGGTGATTTGATCGCGCCACGGGTCACTAGGCAGTGGTGATCAAAGGGCGGCGGTGATGACGCCTTAATGCCCGCGGTGTCGAGGCAGGATGAAGAGATTGTTGGGGAAATGGTTGGAGAGGCGTGGGTTAGGGAGCAGTATTTGTGGGCGAGTCACTGTAGGACAATACAGTGCGAATAAAAGGTCGGGCAGGTGATTTATTTGTGGATAGAGATACAATGTGGGAATCAATGCCATGTGTTTTCTGTGCAAATACGGCACTAACTACTGAGGCCGACTTCCACGGTACTGTAGAGTACACACACACACACACACTGTACAGTACATACACACACTGTACAGTACACACACACTGTACAGTACACACACACACTGTACACTGTACTATGTGTGATTACTACTGAGGCCGACTTCCACAGTACTGTACAGTGTACACACACTGTACACACACTGTACACTGTACACACACACTGTACAGTGTACACACACTGTACACTGTACACACAATGGCTAAGTAGTGACCTCAGAAGGGGGCAAATATCTCCGCGACAGCTATAAACTCAGCGTCAATGGTGTAACTCAATGGTGTAACTCAATGGTGTAACTCAATGGTGTAACTCAATGGTGTAACTCAATGGTGTAACTAAATGGTGTAACTCAATGGTGTAACTCAATGGTGTAATAAAATGGTGTAACTCAATGGTGTAACTCAATGGTGTAACTCAATGGTGTAACTCAATGGTGTAACTCAATGGTGTAACTCAATGGTGTAATTGTAAACTCAGCGTCGGCTGACTGGCGTACGCTGCAATGACCTGCACTGGACACGTGTTTTTAGAGCCTCAGATATCACTTAGACGACCTTCATCCAGAGGCGAGCCACTGAAAGCCACTAAGCCACGCCCACTGAGGTGGGATACCTGAACTGAACGCTGACCTGCCTGCAGTAACTCACTGCACTGCACACCTCCTACAGCCATAGCCCGGAGCTGACCTGCCTGCAGTAACTCACTGCACTGCACACCTCCTACAGCCATATCCTGGAGCTGACCTGCCTGCAGTAACTCACTGCACTGCACACCTCCTACAGCCATAGCCCGGAGCTGACCTGCCTGCAGTAACTCACTGCACTGCACACCTCCTACAGCCATAGCCCGGAGCTGACCTGCCTGCAGTAACTCACTGCACTGCACACCTCCTACAGCCATAGCCCGGAGCTTCGCAAGGGAGGCACCAGATATTTGTGACTCCATGACCCGGCCCGACCCGGCCTGACCCGGCCTGACCCTCCGGCCTGACCCTCCGGCCTGACCCGGCCCGACCCGGCCTGACCCGGCCTGACCCGGCCTGACCCGGCCTGACCCGGCCCGGTATAGGCCGGGTTATTGAGCGCCGTTAACGGATTATCAGATACCAGTAGCATGAGTAACAGACAACGGTACTGTGCACACCAGGCGCGACAGGTTCAAAGTTGCCAGGCAACAGCAGGGGGTCCCCAGACAGAATGCAGGAACCAGTACCGGGTCTTGTCGGGAGGTATTTTGGCACTTTTGTATAGACATTTGTCCGAACCTTTTGAATGGATGTATTTCCGAGGCCAGGAATCAGGCCCCTCGCTAAGCAGCGCTTGTTGCGTAGGCCCTGACCCCTACCATCCGATCGCGCAATTCCTGGTAGCCGGTAGAATTTAGGAGCGAAAGTATTACGTGCCCGACATACCTGGACACGGTCCGCCCCGCTCACTGACGTCACCTGACCTTTAGTGCGACCACTGCCACCCGCCGCAGGCCATCCCAGTCAGGAGTAAATAGCGAGCTCCGAAGCGACATGAACCCGGGCTGCCACTACCGGGAAAGGTCAGAAGACAAGCGCTCTCTCACTAAGCTATACCCTGTAGCTAGTAGTATTACACATCAGCGTAATACTACTGGACGAAGCAATCCCAAGACGGTTCTTCCAGAGGAAAGTCACGAGGGCCAGGGAGCAAAGTTGAATTGCAGCCAGATTATCTTCAAACAAAACCAAATTACAGATATGGGCTACGGAACGACTTAACATTAATGGAAGATAGTCTGTCCTTACGACCCCCCCCCCCCCCCCCCCCCTGTACTCTACTTCTGGAGCCACTGCCAAAGACTTCGGTTAACAGTGTAGCGGGCTGATCAAAGAGTTCGTCGGTTGCGTTTGAGTTGCCACAGTCAACTTACAGAACAGAGTTTAACACCAAACAGCTATCCAACTGAATGGCTAAGGTCAACAACTAACGGCCAGGAGCGGCAGCAAATAAAGGGATATAAATGGCTACATCTAGGGACACGACTGTTGCAGTGGTGGTTCTGCTCTGGTCGATTACACACAAATATCCGGACTCTTTTATACAGGACCACAGCAATCCTACGTCATCGTCCGATATGCATCTAGAATGTGTGTATTCATCAAATATCAATAATCCAGAGATAGGGCAAACATTTACATTACACTGTCCAATCGCATAAGCTTGGTTCAGAACCACACTGATGAACATAATGGAACCTGATATTTCTCTGGAGCCAGTATAATTGCAATTATTACATTTTCATGTTGGGAGTATAGGGCTTTTGTTCATAGATATGCGTAAGTGCATTCACTAATCAATAAGACCCATTTACATACTGTAGAACTTGATGTTTTCATATCTTGCCAGCCTTTTAATAATAAAAGCCAACATTTTTGGGGGGGAGGGAGGGGGGGGGGGGGGGGTTGGATGGCTATTCATGTCACTGGTGGCTTGCTCATGTCTCACAATAATGTGAGCAAAGATCCGCGTCATTAAATTCATTTGGCTGCTGTTGTTCATACACCAGCTTAGGTGTGCACTGAATTTCGATCATTTCATCAATAATATTGAGCATTTGCTTGATTTTAAGTGGTCTTTTTCAGATTACGTGGAAAGATAAAGGCCTTGAAGCGTTCAAGGTAATCGCCATTCATTGCAGGAATGTCATTCATTTCATAGGTATTTTCTTGAATTTAAGACCCGTGTAAACAAAGCCTGTTTGTAGCCAATTTACAGCAAGACTCATTTATATTGAAAGACACGGCACGACTGCCTCACACTGCACTGGGGCGCTATGCCTCGTTCCACTCCAAGTTTGCGGCCGAAGCGCTTTAATAATAACAGCACGCGAACAAACAAATAGCACGAGGAATTTTAGGTTCAATTGCAAAATGCAAATGCAATGCAAATTGCCGAAAGCGCTCCGGCCGCAAACTTGGAGTGGAACGAGGTACAGTGTGCATTTGAAGGTACTATAAAGGAGCTTTCTAGTGTGCATTTGAAGGTACTATAAAGGAGCTTTATAGTGTGCATTTGAAGGTACTATAAAGGAGCTTTCTAGGGTGCATTTGAAGGCATTATAAAGGAGCTTTATAGTGTGCATTTGAAGGTACTATAAAGGAGCTTTATAGTGTGCATTTGAAGGTACTATAAAGGAGCTTTCTAGTGTGCATTTGAAGGTACTATAAAGGAGCTTTCTAGTGTGCATTTGAAGGTATTATAAAGGAGCTTTCTAGGGTGCATTTGAAGGTACTATAAAGGAGCTTTCTAGTGTGCATTTGAAGGTACTATAAAGGAGCTTTCTAGGGTCCATTTGAAGGTACTATAAAGGAGCTTTCTAGTGTGCATTTGAAGGTACTATAAAGGAGCTTTCTAGTGTGCATTTGAAGGTACTATAAAGGAGCTTTATAGTGTGCATTTGAAGGTACATAAAGGAGCTTTCTAGTGTGCATTTGAAGGTACTATAAAGGAGCTTTCTAGTGTGCATTTGAAGGAACTATAAAGGAGCTTTATAGTGTGCATTTGAAGGTACATAAAGGAGCTTTCTAGTGTGCATTTGAAGGTACTATAAAGGAGCTATCTAGTGTGCATTTGAAGGTACTATAAAGGAGCTTTATAGTGTGCATTTAAAGGTACTATAAAAGAGCTTTCTAGGGTGCATTTGAAGGTATTATAAAGGAGCTTTATAGTGTGCATTTGAAGGTACTATAAAGTAGCTTTATAGTGTGCATTTGAAGGTACTATAAAGGAGCTTTCTAGTGTGCATTTGAAGGTACTATAAAGGAGCTTTCTAGTGTGCATTTTAAGGTACTATAAAGGAGCTTTCTAGTGTGCATTTGAAGGTACTATAAAGGAGCTTTCTAGTGTGCATTTGAAGGTACTATAAAGGAGCTTTCTAGTGTGCATTTGAAGGTACTATAAAGGAGCTTTCTAGTGTGCATTTGAAGGTACTATAAAGGAGCTTTCTAGGGTGCATTTGAAGGCACTATGAAGGAGCTGTCTAGGGTGCATTTGAAGGTACGATAAATGAGCTTCCTAGTGTGCATTTGAAGGTACTATAAAGGAACTTTCTAGTGTGCATTTGAAGGTACTATAAAGGAGCTTTATAGTGTGCATTTGAAGGTACTATAAAGGAGCTTTCTAGTGTGCATTTGAAGGTACTATAAAGGAGCTTTCTAGTGTGCATTTGAAGGTACTATAAAGGAGCTTTCTAAGGTGCATTTGAAGGCACTATGAAGGAGCTGTCTAGGGTGCATTTGAAGGTACTATAAATGAGCTTCCTAGTGTGCATTTGAAGGTACTATAAAGGAACTTTCTAGGGTGCATTTGAAGGTACTATAAAGGAGCTTTATAGTGTGCATTTGAAGGTACTATAAAGGAGCTTTCTAGGGTGCATTTGAAGGTATTATAAAGGAGTTTTATAGTGTGCATTTAAAGGTACTATAAAGAGCTTTATAGTGTGCATTTGAAGGTACTATATAGAAGCTTTCTAGTGTGCATTTGAAGGTACTATAAAGGAGCTTTCTAGTGTGCATTTGAAGGTACTATAAATGAGCTTCCTAGTGTGCATTTGAAGGTACTATAAAGGAACTTTCTAGGGTGCATTTGAAGGTACTATAAAGGAGCTTTCTAGGGTGCATTTGAAGGTACTATAAAGGAGCTTTCTTGACTGTCATTGTGAAAATGTATCACCTACGAATGGCAGCTAACTAAGCATCACCCCCATGTCATACCCATTAGCGTCATCATACGGATAGCAGTTACGAGCGACGAAAGGAAACGTAACTGCCAATATATCATTGTTATCATTGTTACAGTTGACAATTGTAATATTATATATTTGTCGAAATAGGTGCCGTAAGATATACATATAGATAACTGTATGTAACTACAGTTATATATGATAAGCATTTACTACAGTCATCTATGATATACATTATCCATAATATACTCCTAGTATAGGTATTCCTGAACATGCTTTTATTCGCTTGAAGTGTGATGCCCACTTAGGAACAGTTCAAGTTGAGTGAAGTGCTGCATGGTATTCTTAACCCTTAGTTTTACTTTTTTGGCGGCTTTGGGTCGCATACAAAACGTCAAAAGTACAAAAACACCCATAGCGAAGACCTCAAATAAACTGGGACTCGGGCCAAGTACAGCATCAAGCCAGGCTACGGCTGGATGCCGCCGCAACCGAAGGTTGGCTCAACAATTGGCCACCACTATTCTTTAGAATTGTGTGTTTCCATTGGTAGTCAGTCCCACGGCCGTGGAGTGGAGGTGAGGTGGACGGCAAGTGCAGTCGTGCCTGACTCCTCCGTCACGGAGCTGGAAGGGCGGACTCGGAGCCGCTGCCGCCCCCCATTCACTCTGCATTATGTATGGCCAGTGACCGGCCGCTCCCTCCCTGTACTGCAGCATGTGTCATCGGCCACGCGTGCCTCATGGGACACGTCAGTTCTGCAGAGAGGTCGCAGGTTAAATGGCAGACAGCGGTGGTCAGCTTTCGAAGAGCTGGCATGAGCTCCTCAAGTTTATTGCCGGCGAATACGATGTATGTGCACCGGTTACGGTGCTTTCAGAACTGGTATGCTGGGAAAGCGTGGCGGCAGCACATTCGCCGTTAGAGCGTACTTAAGGTGAAACAAAGCTCACTGGTCATGGTACTTTGTGCTCACTTTAAAACATTGTTCGCATTGTTGAGAAAGAACGTGGACGATATACAAAACGAGACAATCTCATACGGCGCTGCTATTTTCAGCACGCACGGTCTGATAACTAATCTACGTTTTTAAGCGGCTACCGGCTTCTGCATATGCAGGATTAAAAAACGGTAATATTTCTTAACAAAACAATGTAGTTAAGCGTCCCGAGACATTGCAGACTGGACGTGGGTCCAGTCTGCAGTGTCTCGGCACGCGATTCAGTACAGGCTGGAAGGATAGCAACACAAATACTGCAGACAGTCAAGAAATATAATAGCCGTTTCCACGAAGGATTATTGCGCTGAAAAGATTCTGAAAAAGTTTCTGCAAAGTTTAAAAGTTTTGGTATAAAAGTCTTGGTAGTCGTTTTCACGAAGGATTATTGAGCTGAGAAGTTTCTGAAAGATTTTGAAAGTTTTGAAAGACTACACAACATTAACATGCGATTTTTGGCTAGAAATGCCCCTCACGATTGTGTAATATGCTGGTAAGAATCAAATATGTTGACAATGTTGCAGTTTGGTGGTAATAAGCAAGATCAGTATCGATAGGATCTTCCTGAAAAGTTTCAGGAAGATTCTATCAATATTGATCTTGCTTATTACCACCAAACCGCAATTTTGTCAACATATTTTATTCTTACATATTTTATATTACAAAATTATGAGAGACATTTCTAGCCAAAAATCGCATGTAAAAGTTGTGTAGTTTTTCAAAACTTTCAGAATCTTTCAGAAACTTTTCAGCGCAATAATCCTTCGTGAAAACGGCTAGTATAAAAGTATTAAGTATAAAAGTCGTATAAAAGTCTAAAAACGGCTAGTTTTAAGACTTTTATAAGACTTGTTCACTTAATGGGGAATTCCACGATAGATCGACCAAGGCAGATCACTGAAATATTTGATGCTTGGCTGTACATTGGTGAAGGGGGTTGTCGTAGGTGGGGAAGTCAGCTGTGCCAACGACAAAATAATCTGAGCAGTGGTTTTCAATATATGGCCTCGGGCACTTTTTGGAGGTCACTCAGCAGGCCTACTTTGGCGGCTCGTAGTTAACAAACCATCATAGTTACGACATCAAACCTGTATATTGAAGAAACCTGCATTGAACCGAGGGACATTTTTTCTATCTTTGATTTTGTATTTTTGGGGGGACATGTGACCGCTTGACTTATTTTTTGCTGATTGACCAGGGCAATTCCTCAATTGAAAGTCGAATTTCCGTTTAAGAAGATTCAAGCCTGGTCAATGTTATTTCAGATAGACAAATACAAAAATCGCTCTCGGCTTCTAAATAGGATTTTTAGCCTCCCAATATGATAGATCGACAAAAAATATCATGTTTAATTTCTCTCTGTACTTTGGTCTAGGGGGTTATCATAGGCGGGGAAGCCGGCTGGGCCAACGAAACAATAATTCGAGCAGCGGTTTTCAAGATAGACCCTCGGGCACCTTTCAGAACAGAGCCGCCTAGTCGATATTGTGAGGCTCAAAAATCCTATTTGGAGGCCGAAACCCATTTTTTTACTTGTCTATCTGAAAGAGCATTGACCAGGCTTGAATCGTCTTCAAACGGAAATTCCACTTCCAATTGAGAAATTGTCCTGGTCACTCATCAAAAATAGGTCAAGCGGCCACGCGTCCCCCCCCCCCCCCTCCCAAAAAACGATTGCAAAAATGTTCCTCGGTTCAATGCGAGTTTCTTCCATATTAGATTTGATGTCGTAACTATCATAGTTTGCGAAGTACGAGCCACCAAATGTAGCGAGCCGCTGAGTGACCTCCGAAAAGTTCCGAGGCTATATCTTGAAAACCGCTGCTAGGATTATTTGTTTGGTTGGCACAGCTGGCTTCCCCGCCTATTATAACCTCCTAAACTAAATTACAGAGAGAAATAAAATATGATGGTGTTTTTTTTTTGGGGTGGGGGGGGGGAGATTCCATCTATCGTGGAATGCTCCTAAATATTTTATACCAAGACTTTAATACCATTTTTTAACTGTTCAGAAACTTTTTCAGATTGTTTTCTTCAGCGCAATAATCCTTTGTGAAAACGGCTACTATCAGGCATATTAATGAAAATGTGTGTTATAAAGAAAGGTATATTTGGAAGGTCGACACATTTGCGTTAAGTAGTGAAAGAAAGTTTAGTGCTGAAGTTGGTATGTGAAGAGTCTGGCACAGACCATTACCTGCACCAAGATGATGGCCATTAAACGGCAACAAAGCAAAAGGTTGTTGGGAACGCCCAGTTGACCTTGGACATTGTTCACCTTGGCCCTTTGTCGAAACAATAACATTGTTTATAAGAGATGGCAAAGTACCATCAAACGACGCTAACGACATTCAACTTCCTTTTTTCTTTGCAAAACTAGGTGCAGCAAAACAAAAAGGTCAGCACGGGCCACGGATAATAATTATAGTCATCATTTACTATAGCCCAAATGCACTATACGCTAATTAATGTGCCCAGCTGTGGTTGTTTTATTTAATTAATTGGAGCTTTGCGCCATTTTTATGACGTAATAAACGGATGTGTTTTTTGTCAAGGGCACTTTAGCCCTGGTCTGGTTCATATCATTGAATGTGTTGCCGATCACTGTCAGCTCTGCGCATTGGATGCACTGCATACAAGCACTGAAGGGGCTAATTTTAACCCAGCTCTCCTTTCGCTAGACCCTGCGCTATATCATATAGAAAACATTGATGTATGATCGTAGTTTCTGCAAAATTTCTTCACACGATGAACATATAAGTTAATTGAAAAACATGAATGAGTTTTATTATCGTAAAGCCATCCCGGGATAAAGAAACAGCGGATACCCAACCTCCCCCCACCCCCTTGTCTGACCGAAATTGTATTTGTTATGATAGATCGGCAGGTTTTCCCAAATAAGACAACAGAAAATAAAAAATGTATGCGTGACAATGTTATGTGGCGAGCGACCTGCCGCCGCACGGCCCGGCACCCCGCCAAACGCGATCTGGATGACATTTGACCTTGAAGATATTGACCCATTGGTCATGATTCTGGTGCTCCAGGTATAGGTCCTCACCGTACCATTTACCCTGCAAATATAGTTGTTAAAACCATATAGCGGCGAGCACTGAGGGAACAAATCGCCCCTCCCCCTCCAGAGATCGCCCCTCCCCCTCCAGAGATCGCCCCTCCCCCTCCAGAGATCGCCCCTCCCCCTCCAGAGCGAGTGATTCTCAGAAGTTGTCCAGGGCGCCTGTTAACCCGCGAGTTACTGGGGTATATTTCATAACGCGACTTACTGGGGGGCTATTTTTTGCCCTCCCCTCTGATCTCCGGAACTACTGGACCGAATGTAAAAATTCAAACGGCATTCGATAGCCCTGGAAAATTTATCGAGGGAAACAAAATATTGTTGACCTCAGGGTCACCGATAACGTCACAGGTCAGGTCAAGTACAAAATGTTTGACTGTGTCAAAAGGTCTCTATGGATGGAATTGTCGCGCAAAATTGCTATATTAAGCGCATAATCTGTTGATAAATCGGTATGATTCGTGTGTCTGACACTTCTAAGTACCTTTCTAAGCTGTTTATGACCTTGGGTCAGGTCAAGGTCATCCGAGGTCACGAGGTCAAACTGCAGATTACGGTCATTAGGCGTTGTAACACATGTTTATGGGTTTGTTTTTCGTCTAGAACGCGAAAAATGACCTTAGAACATTGTTTGTTCCATATAAATAGAAGTAAAAAGCAAAAATGGAAATGCGTTTTTTGTCATAGTAATGCTGTGAGAAGTGGTCGATTTGTGTCATTTAAAGGTCATAACTCGGTCAATTTTAAAGATATCGACTTCAAATTCGGTACACATATTCACGGCATACGTCTCGATCACATATATTCTGTTTTTTGGATAATTCTGATTTTTTATTGAAAATTTTGTAAAAACAAAAAAAATGTCTTTGGATTTCTCAAAATTTTGAATTTCAAAAAAAATCAAAAATCCGAGATGGCAGTTTGATAGCCCGGTCGATTGTCAGTAATTTGATTTAATACAATTTAGTTTATCTCAAATATTGTACCTTTGACAGCGGTTTCCGCAAACCATTATTTTGCAACAAAAACCGAAGAACATGACGTCACTCTGACGTCATTTCCGGTTGACCTATCATAGCCTCATATTTGTCATTTCGCCAACATGTGTAGAATTGATGGAAGAGAAGTTACTGCAAGTTTGGTGACGATACGGGTATTCGTTTAGGAGTTATTGCAAAATAACGGGAGGGGGGGGGCAAAAAATAGCCCCCCCCTCCCCAGTAACTCGCGGGTTAAGACACAAAGCACATAGCAGCTGAAGTCAAACAAGTTTGATCATATTCATAGTTAAAGCGTTGTTGTTAAACGCACCCGATCCTCACATACTTACATTATGAATCGATGAATCGATATCGTACCAACACATCATAGAGTCAGCGTGCAATGTGCAATTAGAAGTTACACAGAAACGTGTCTCACCTTCAAATAAAAAGGGAGTGAAAAAGTAAAGTGAAATAATTGTAAATAATTGGCAACTACTTCCTTTGATATACGTGAAAACGCTAATCTGGTCTGGTACTTCTGTAAAACCACTGGTACATTTGATTATGTTTATGCGCTTAGGTACTTTTATGCAGTTGTCAAATATTTGCGTATTACTTTCCAATGGGGAGTGTTGACTTTCCGCAGGAAGTCATGTTGTCTTTGTAATGCAAGTCCACCACCCTGTATGGTTCACCACCCTGTATCACCACCCCCACCACCCTGTATGGTATGGTGGACTGATTGATTAACTGTATGATTCGCAGCCTACCTTGCTACCGGCGCCATTGCAGAACGGGCGATAAGATGATAAGAGAGGAAGTTATGAGCTCGTTCGGGATAAACGAGCGGCGAATTACCCATTTTCTCCGTGAGACAAAGAAGCCGAGGCCTATAGTCACCTGTGGCGCGATCCGTCTGAACTGTGAGTCCCGTGTCGGAGGAAGCCAGAGAGCCAGTATAGAGAATATCAGTAGTGTTCTCCAGCCCTATGTAAATGAGTTCGGTGAAGCTGGTAAAATAAGCTGGTAAAATAACCTTCCTACATAACTTGTGCAGGACAAACGTGGACAAAGCAGACGTGTCCTGTGTTCCTGATAAAGCGCTTTACATTCATCAAGTCTTCAAATGCATAGTTTGAGTTTCAGCCAGCATTCTCACTCTAGTGCCGTTAATGCCGCAAAATGGCATAGTTACTAACATTGTAGCTTGTCTCAGTGTTCGTCACGGTCCCACCAACCCCCTGCCCGGCCCAACCCAGGCCCATCAACACCAAGCCCAGGCCCAGACCAGGCCCGGTCAAATTTAGAATATTGAGGCCCAGGACCGTCGGGCCCCTTCAGATTAAGCATATATTATTTTCACACAAAAATGCAATTATTATCCTAGCAAAATACTAAGTTGAAATTGGCAAAAGAAAACACTGGGAATGTTTTGTCAGAAATTGCAGGTTCATAACAGAAATAATAAGTTGAAATTGACAAAAGAAAACACAGGCAAGCCGCAAGCACGTCATGATTGTGGCTTATGGCGTTACAACTGCTGTGGTTATTTGGCTCCCAGGACCCCAGGGCGGGAATTCTACTTTTGTGTTGGTGGAGTACATATCTATGCGAAGGAAGGGTACACAAATAACCTGATGGAAGGATAAAAATAAGAAATATGGATATACTCATTAACGAGCAGGCGCGAAGCGCCCGTGAGGTTTCTCGTCAACTTACTAGATAAATTTACATTTGACCCGGCCCGACTCGGTCCGACCCGGCCATACAGACGTTTTTTCGGAAGCTAATAACTTTGCAACCACTGCTCCGATTGAAATTGCGTTTGCATCATTGGATAGGTCCATCAAATCATTTTGTTTGTTTGTTATAGTGCGTTCTGATAGGTGGTACCACAACGCGTGGCAGTTGGCACACGCGAACGTCGAAATGAACAAAAAAACTTACCGGTGAATGAATGATGAATAAACTACAAACCAATTTCCCCAGATAAAAATGTGCTGACAATTCTTGATAGGTACCTTAACCTATGCACTCATGCAGACAAGCAATGTATACCTACCTAAGCACACAATTTCTTTTTCAGGAGAACAATTAAGAACAATGCCAGAAAAACGTTACATCTGGGGTCATAACCAGGAAATGTGTCTAGGAATTACATTTCAAATCATGAACTGACCTTCATATCATAAAATTCAAATGATTGAAATGCTACACTAAACAAAATACCCACCGTGAGATCAATCAGCTTGTTCTTGGTGGGTTAGGGCGCGTAGCCGCTTGTCAATCATCACAATATCAATCAATCATCACGGCCTAGCCTTGCGGGTTCGCCGCCGGCCCGCCCCACAAGGCTAGGCCGCGTTTTAACCCTCGCCCGGGTACGGGGTGGATGCCACCCCTCCCCCCCCCCTCTCGTTTTTTTTCTTCTCTGAAATAACTCTCGTAGTTTCAGTTTCCAACTGATTTCGATGTAACCTTCAGTACCCTACTTTTGAAAAATTTCCCACATGCTCTGAAAATTTTGAATGTCTAACCCACATGACCCGTGACCTGTTTATCAAGGTCATGGCAGGCGCAACTGGCGTCCCGCAGTATCGATACTTGTAACTTGTGCAGTTTTCGAGTGTTTTGTTCAGGAGCATATGCACAGGTGTTTCCAGGTGACAGTTTGGTTTCCACTGAGATTGTGACCTCGACTGACCTTTTCAGAGGTCAACTGAGGTCATTGACCTCCGATGACCTCAGATGACTTATGTGGGCTTCTGGCGGTTTCTAAGACATTTTGTGACGCTGATTTCAAATTTGGGATCTATTTTGCATAATAATATGTTCCACTGAGGTCATGTACTTTTACAGGTCAACTGAGGTCACTGACCGCAGATGACCTGACATGACCTTTTTTGGAATTTGGCAGTTTTTAGGACATTTTGTGACGCTGATTACGAATTTGGCACCTATTAAGCATTATTATATGCTCATTCACGATTCTAGCTTGATAAAATTATATTTATACGCATTTACTATTTTGATGACTTTTTGGTCATTGACATGACCTCAGAGGCCACCCAATGACCAAGACCTTAACATCATGTATCAACAGCTTCCTCTCGTCACAATAAATACGCTCGTTTTTTTTTAATCAAAGCTCTAGCTCATTAGGGGCGAAACGGTAAGGGGGGTCGTACCAAACCCCCCCACCCGAACACGTAATGATTTTGCCCTAGCCGGGCGAGGATTAACCCGAGGCGGCGCGGGCGGGGGCCATGATATGAGCTGCAATATGTGGACCAACTCTTAAGTGTCGCTGTGTGTGTTTTGAAATAATGTGTTGAATAAATGTGTGTAACCTTATTAAAAATATAAAAAAACACGTGGGAGTCCGTCACCAACAAGCAATGACGCTATAGTTCGCTACTCGCTACTATTTTATGAGCGAATGGTAAAACGTCACGGGAACAAGGGAGCTAACGGCCATCCATCTCTCCATGAAGCCAGTCGATTGGACAAAACCGAATAGGCTTCTGACGTCACAAATGTGAGTCGACATGTTACGGAGATAACAGCATCCCAGGGCTAGCGCCGTGACTAGCCGCTCAGAGTGCGTACTGCGGAGCGCTGCAGGGCCGCCATTTGCATTGGGAGCTGGTCCGTATTTTTGTTTGATAGACAAAGAAGTGCCACATCTAGCGGTAACTGGACGATGCCCACACCGAATTTCAAAGCAATATCTATATGTGGCCCTTCCTTGTCTACCAAAAAATGTACGCGACGCGACCAGGCTTTATGGACCTGTTCCAGTGGCGCTTTAACCTCCTCTAACCTTCTCCAAGTTGCTCCAACTTGGAAACTGTCTGTAATAGAATAGGACAGTTGCAACTTGGAGCAACTTGAAGCAGGATAGAGGAGGTTAGAAGCGCCACTGGAACAGGCACATATCATCTATGCCGACAAATTATTTATCATTGTAAACTAATGACGTAGCCATTGCCCAGCGGCCATAATATCAAAGAAAGAGTTTTGATCATTAATATGCTCAAAAACAATACTTTTCCCATTTATGTACGCGAAATGCAACGTAAAAATGCAAGCTTTTAGCCATAGGTGTTAAACATATAAATTGCTGCCAGTTTGGAAACTGCATACGTCATAAAATAAATGGTAGCTTTCGAGTTAAAAGCATGTAACGTTTGAGCTAGCGTACCCTGTGTGAACTAACCTGTTGGGTGGCCGTTCGGGGGCAATGGGGTGTTGCTTCGACGAAACGGATCAAAATATGGGTTGAAAATGTTCTCAACTGGGTAAGATTTAATCTTGCATGTCTGACAGCGACATTTAAAACACTTGAAGTCCCATAAACTGTTTGTAGGGGTTTGAACTTTGTTTTTCTGTTAATGAATCTAAAATTAAGAACAAAGTAGCAGGGTCCTACCAATTTAACATTAGGCCTGTGACGTTGCATGTTAATAATGACCTTGACATATATAAAGCTAGCATTGGGGCCCTACCAATCATATGCAGGACATGACGCCCCTGTTCAGGTGTTCATGCTTACCAGTAGATAGGGATAGGAGGCAAGAGAGAATATTATCTCGTGAGGGATGCCTCCTGGTCATTATTTTTGGTATTGATCATAGTGATGCTTGAAGGAATTAATGCTTTTACTATCAATGGCATTTGCAGGGAGCCAGCTCCACTCTTCAACCACTCTTGATGAGAAAAAACTGGTTTCTTTTCCATGTTCTGTGTCGAGGCTTGAATAGCTTCAGGCTTGTCCTCTTGTCCTTTGGTTGTGGTTTTTATCCAGTTTTAAGAAATTGCCTTCCATATTTACATGATCAAATCCCTTAACCCGCGAGTTACTGGGGGGCTAATTCCCCCCCCCCCCTCCCGTTATTTTGCAATAACTCCTAAACGAACATCGGTATCATCACCAAACTTGCAGTACCTTCTCTCACATCAATTCTACACATGTTGGCAAAAGGAAAAATATGAAGTTATGATAGGTCAACAGGGAATGACGTCAGAATGACGTCATGTTCTTCGGATTTTGTTGCAAAATAATGGTTTGCGGAAAACGCTGTCAAAGGTACGATGTTTAAGATAAACTCAATTGTCTTAAATCAAATTAATAACAAGAGACCGGGCTATCAAACTGTTCTCAGGTTTTTGAGGGTTTTTTTAATTCAAAATTGAGAAATCCAAATAATTTTTTTTTTAACAAAATTTTCAAGAAAAAATCGGAATTATCTAAAAACCGGAATATATGTGATCGAGACGTGTGCGGTGAATATGTGTACCAAATTGGAAGTTGATATCTTCAAAAATGACTGAGTTATGACCTTTAAATGACAAAAATTGACCACCTCTCACAGCATTACTATGCATAAAAAACGCATTTCCATTTTTGCTTTTTACTTCTATTTATATAGAACAAAAAATGTTCGAATGCCATTTTACGCGTTCTAGACGAAAAACAAACACATAAACATGTGGTACAACGCCTAATGACCGTAATCTGCAGTTTTACCTCGTGACCTCTGATGACCTTGACCTGACCCAAGGTCATAAACAGCTTAGAAAGGTACTTAGAAGAGTCAGACACACGAATCATACCGCTTTATCGACAGCTTATGCATTTAATATCGCAATTTTGCGCGACAATTCCATCCATCGAGTCCTTTTGACACGGTCAAACATTTTATACTTGACCTGACCTGTGACGTCATCGGTGACCCTGAGGTCAACAATATTATGTTTCCCTCGATAAATTTACCAGGGCTATCGAATGCCGTTTGAATTTTTACATTCGGTCCAGCAGTTCCGGAGATCAGAGGGGGGCAAAAAATAGCCCCCCCCCCAGTAAGTCGCGTTATGAAATATACCCCAGTAACTCGCGGGTTAAGCAGCTTGAAGGGTTTTGTACATGATGACTGAGTATTAGTAGGTGTCCTTATTGCTATTATGCACTCTGTAGTACTAACTACTGTTACATATAACTCTGATAGTACTGTTATCATTGATTTGAGTGTTGATACACTATTAAATCAATATTGATTATGGTGAGCTGAATATCACTCACCTGTGTGTTGCAGTGAAGCGTTCGAGTGTCATTTGAAAGCAGTTCTTCTCAATACATAACGCATCGTATTTCAGACATCCGTGACATCATATGTGAGCAACAAAATATCAGTAATAACATATTGTGTTCTCAGCATGAAACATAAAATTTAGCTGGAAAAATTTCAAACAAATACCACCTCAACATGGAAAATGTGTTGAGGACGGTTTCGAACTAATGTCAAGCATCACATGATTTGTAATATAAGTTTGAATAAGTAAATACAATATTTCGTTTTAGAGGGCAGAAGGTTAAAGTCACTGAGGTCACGAATTGTCATTTGCCATGTGAATATGAAACTCTAATTGATAACATAAACCTGTAAAAGCAGCGGAACAGATGACAATAGTTTATTATAAATTAACGAATAATGTGTATATGATGATTGTATGGCATTTGCATTACTATGGTCATAATTTGGTAGCTTTAGTGAAAACCTCAGTGCCGCCGTCGCCGTGGCTCTAAAACCTCAGATCAGAGCCACGGCGACGGCGGAACATCCTCGGGGTAAGAGATGGGCTTAAAGTTAATTTTACACCCGATCATTTCCCTGTGACGATTTTGTTAGCGCAATGCAGCTGTCTTTAGCGCAATGCAGCTGTTTTTAGCGCAATGCACCTGTCTTTAGCGCAATGCAGCTGTTTTTAGCGCAATGCAGCTGTTTTTAGCGCAATGCAGCTGTTTTTAGCGCAATGCAGCTGTTTTTAGCGCAATGCACCTGTCTTTAGCGCACTGCAGCTGTTTTTAGCGCAATGCAGCTGTCTTTAGCGCAATGCAGCTGTTTTTAGCGCAATGCAGATGTCTTTAGCGCCAGATTCTATACTTGAATGGACGAGCGCCTGAAAAAAGAGCCGAAGGCGAGTTCAATACAAAAATTTCAGGCGCGAGTCCATGACACATTTTGTTATGCAATTGTTCGCCCGATCCAGTAACCCAATAAATAATGACCAAATATGGTATGATCCAATAACAAAAGTGTTATTGTATCCTGTAGAGTCCATTACCACTTCCGGTGTTTTTCCCATTGGCTTCAGCATTACGATCCATAAACACATGCATTTATTGGTAAAATCTGTGTAACACGTGCTGAATAGGAAACGGTCTCTCAGTTGCATGATACATATGAATAATAATTCTAAAAATCGTGTCATCATCTCCAGTTCTCAGTCATTTATGTAATCAATGTCACGAGATCCATTGGTAGAATATCGATAAAGTCATGAATTTGATAACCAAATATTGCAAATATTTTAATGTGAGCGAGGATAGATGACATTGTTATGATTAATATCATGTAAGGGAAACTGATCCTAACCATGTCAGATATTTTAATTTTAAAAGCCAGGAAGATAGAAAAACACCCTTTTTCTATCTTCCTGGCTTTTTCTAAAATAAAAATATCTGGCATGGTTAAGATAATTTTCCCTTACATAATATTTAAAATATTTGAAGTGTTAATGTCTGAAACGTTAAACCACCCCAATGTTTAAGATTTGCTTGGCAATACTTGGCTTCATATGGCATTTACGGAAATTTGCATGACAAATTGCTACCAAAAGGCGAGCAAAAGACTCGATATGATATATGGCCATGATAAAACTCAATAATAAAACAACCCGGAAGAACACCTAGGAATTTGGTGACCCCAGAACAATACCTAAATGGACGTTACATAAATCGCAGTGCACTGCAAGGCATGAAAGTGTTGCAACATTTGTCCCCGACGCTCGCTTACATGCTAAAATAGTCATTTGCCAAGCGACCCCTCAATCCATCATAAAATATCCTGTCCGAATGAAAGCATCGGACTGACTCATAACACAGGTAAGCGCAGTCCCCTGCAATGGAAGCCGTCGGGCGGTTACGAGCGCAGCAGTTGCAGTAATATGGCAGTCGTCAAGGCCACAGAGTCGGCATCGAACTGCAGGGCAGGGGTGGCCTGACCTGGACAGCCGCCGGCAGGAGGCCGTCGCGGGACCGATCGTGGCCCCGGAGCAGGGCGGCGGCGGCGGCGGCGGCGGTGGCGGCGGTGGGGCACCGAGCGGCCAAGAAAGCAAGTATCGACCAATGCCGTGACTGTAGCCCGGCTGAGCTGTTTGGCGGCACCGTCACGTCACCCCACGTCACGTGACGTCACGCCCCCCCCCCCCCCCCCCCCCCCCCCCGGGGCCGACACGCACCAAAGATGGCCGTTATCTGACATGGACGAGGCGCGGTCTGCCCCGCCGCGTCGACCCATCAGGCCTATCTCAGAAAGGAAGAGAGGAATTCGGTGGTTATTTTCCCAGCGGACAAGGCCGGGCCGTGCGCGACCGCTCTCGGCGTCTCTCCAATTCGGCTCGGACACTGCTGGCCGTCTCGTCGGGAAGGCCGGAATTGGCTGCGGCGGTGTTCGACAGGGCTGTTGTAATTGCCTGAGGCGGCGCGGCCGGTCTGGTCTGGCGGGGTCCCTCTGCAGAAGAGGCGGGGTCCCTCTGCAGCAGAGGCAGTCGGCGGTCATGGCATGTAGCGGGGACAGTGGAGCAGCGGAGGTGCAGCGGAGGAGGTGAGCACGGCATGCAGCAGAGGTGAGCCGGTGGTCCGTCGGAGCTGGGCGGCTCGACGGCTCAGAAGCCAGTTACTGACGAGGTATGATGGATGGAAAATACGGTAATAACATCAACAGCAGCGTTGAGGGGTGAGGTATATAATAGGGATACTACTGTGCTCCGGGCAGGATAACAGCAGCGGCGCGGGCGCACCACATACCGGTTGTGGACGTTCATGTGTCTGACGGGACTATTTGAACGATAGGCCGAAACGTGATATTTCACTTTGTCAACATCGCATTCCCTTGAAGACATGCTGCTATGAAGAAATGGTGAATTGAAGACAAGATCATGTTAACCTTTGCTGGTGAAATTCCAAATCAATATCGCCACCACTGATGGATAGTGGCAGAACCAGGTTAGGACACTTCTTCCTGCCCAGGATTCTTGCAATATACTCTTTAAAAAGGATTTTGAAGGATATAACAATATAATAATATAACAATATAAAGCTTAAAAAGGATTTTAAAGGATTGATTCAGTCAGTGGCGTACCCAGGATTCACTTCAGGAGGGGGTAATTTTTGATCAGGGGGCATAAGGTACCCCCACCAAAAAAAGGATTTGGCCCACTATATTTTTAGAGGGGCATATTTTAAACATTTTTTTCTTTAAAAAATGCAAAATCATTCATTTTTTCTCTCGAAATAGGGCCCTTTGGGCCTTATTTCTAAAGAGGCACATACAGCCAAGGGGACACGTACGGACCTTCAGGAGGGGGCAATTGCCCCGTTTTCCCCCGCCCCCCTTGGGTACGCCTATGGATTCATTAGATAAATAAGACAACGCTATAGCATTGATAGATGTTAACGTTAAAACTTCTATAATGACGAATGGTTTGTCATCACACATGCAAATCACACACGACACTCAATACAGAAAACTCAGCAGAATAACTCCTACCAGTAAGGCGCCGCAGTTGGCGATAAACGAGCGAGCGCGAACGAAATGTATGGTGAATTTCAACTCGATCAGGCAAGAAGTTTCTGAGATACGAAAAAGGTACGCACGTGCATACGTGTAGAAGCACCCCATCCCAGACTTGTGGGAAAGTGACGGCTGAGAGGTCCCTAACCACACACCAAATTAGAACACAATCGGCTCAGGCGTTCCTGAGATATATAATAGGGGTTTGCAGGTGCACACGTGCAGAGTCACCCCAACCCTGATTTATGGGAAATTGGCGGCTGAGGCGTCCCTAACCGCACACCAAATTTGCACATAATCTGCCCAGCCGTTGATGAGTTTTTGCGAGAAAACACTTTGCAACACCCTTCACGCGGCACGCGCCACGCGCAGTGGTAGTCAACCACATGAGTCGGCACTGGTCTCAAACAGGGTAGGTTGGATGGGGCTACTCAGCAAAGAAGCCCGTTTGTCAATCGGACGAGCGGTTGCAGAGATATGAGCTTCTCAAAAGCGTCGCCACGGGCCGGGCAGGGTTGGGCCGCTCATTTTGTTTTCTTCTTCATTACACCACGGAAGGACGAGCCGCTCGTAATAATCTTCCGTTGGAGACGAGAAATCGGTGTCGGTGATCTGGAGAGCTCCGACGGAAGGCTCCACCAAGCCGAGTCGGTAGGCGTGAAAAAGGGACTCGTAAAAGTAAAAGAATGATTAGGCCATTCGACGGAAGTGATGTGATCAACATTCATAGATAACGCTATCTGTATCTTGGTTGTTATCCTGACTTAATGGTTCGCATTCATCTTATCGTTCGCAGGAATGCAGCCAATGTAGACGGGATGAAACTCGTCATCATTCTCTTTATATTTTGTCCATTGACCCAGAAAGGTTTTACGAGGCAAGGTTAAAATGTGGTTTCAGAATTCGGCAGTTGTCTATGAGAATGTCCGTGCCCATGTTGGTTGCTGTCACGAGCGGTCAACGTTATCCGCACCATGATTTCACCAGTGTTTTGACATTTTCAATTAGTGCGATTAGTGTACTAATGAATTTTGGTTAAAGATCACCCAATTTTAAGACTTCCCAGCTGGACCCCGAAAACAAACAGAGAAGCTACATGAGATCCCAGCTTATCATTTTGAATTGAAAATAGATGGAGCCGTAAACACTATAGTTGCCAAAAGGATGATCATGAACCGCAATTGGTGGCTATAGTGATTGACGTAGGAATAAGATAGGTGGGATCATGACTCCTTCCTTTTTGGTAGGATTTTTTTTTATAAATGAAGAAAATGTGAACAGGGCAAAAGCCCTGCACCAAAAAGAGAAGAGTTCAAATCCACAACATTTTGCAAAAGAAAACTGGGTTTTCTCCCGGAAGAAAGACAGAAATTGAATGAGCCCCACTTTTGATGACGCCCTGACGTTCCTGGGCAGGAGTATGTGCGACTGGCTGCAGTATTCGGCTGTATATACCGCCCAGGCGCTAAAGAAAGGTGACACCATGTCACGAATCCGTTTCTGACACGGCAGTGTTTTGTTTTTGTTCTGCTCGGGATTCGTTCTTAGGTCCGGGACTACACGTTAAAAGGAAATTGGTTAGAGACATCAATTGTATCAATGTAATCAACAATTCCCTTCTCCAGTCGCGTTACTTACTACAAACCCAGCGTTCATTGGTGCGGATATTGCGCACTTCTGCGGAAACTGGCATCTTAGTCCGGACGAACTTTTTTCCATACGAAGGAGAAGCCGTATTTCCTTCCTCCTTCCTGGCATAGCCATTATCCTTTGCCTAGAGTATGATGCAACAGTCACTCTTATCCGATTTCCGCAACACCCAAAGACACTCAAGTCACTCGGCACTCGGCCGCACCCGACAAAGCACTCCTGGCGATACGTGCACCACACCAGGTACTCAGTGGAGCTCCATACCAGGAGCACCACACCAGGTACTCAGTGGAGCTCCATACCAGGAACACCACACCAGGTACTCAGTGGAGCTCCATACCAGGAACACCACACCAGGTACTCAGTGGAGCTCCATATCAGGAACACCACACCAGGTACTCAGTGGAGCTCCATACCAGGAACACCACACCAGGTACTCAGTGGAGCTACATACCAGGAACACCACACCAGGTACTCAGTGGAGCTCCATACAAGGAACACCACACCAGGTACTCAGTGGAGCTCCATACCAGGAACACCACACCAGGTACTCAGTGGAGCTCCATACCAGGAACACCACACCAGGTACTCAGTGGAGCTCCATACCAGGAACTCGGAGAAGCCATGCGGCGATCATTCAGCAGTGTTGTATACTATACCGGCATCATTCAGCAGTGTTGTATACAGTGTTGTATACTTCATTCAGCAGTGTTGTATACTATACCGGCATCAAACCACCTGAGGCCCTAATGTTTCGCGATATTTCTTGGCAAGTCCTCCAGTGTAGGGTTATATATTCACTGGATGCAAATAGGAACTTTTGCTAATTTTATCATATATTCTCCTCACAAAATATGTATAATAAGCACACCATTGTTGAAACGTCAAGTTAAAGAATTGCTGCCACCTGCCGTGTTTGCTTTCTCGAGCCAGGGTTGCATGGCAGCCAAGGATTCACTCCGTCCCCTGCCTCCGGCTAGGTCTCACCTCTGACCGGTCAGTTGGGATCCGCATGGCCGCGCAGGATCGCGGGATCGCGGGATCGCGGGATCGGATCTGCGCCGCACAACAGATGGTGTCCACAACTGGACAAACCGGAAATGGAGATAATAATAACCCGTCTGGAGCATTACTGTCTTGGAAGATCGCCAAATTAAAAACCGCTGTCATAGCATAATGTTTCAATTGAAAAGAATCATTTCAAAAGTATACAAGCACTTCATTTATTTTAAGTGTTCCATTTATTGAGTAAATATTGCATTTGACATGCTCATTTGTTGTATGTTAACAATTTACTTCCATTGAGCTTGCTATAAACACTAACTAAGCTAAAGTTGGCTAATATAAAGGAATATAAAGTAATTGCTGTCCCCCAAAAAAAACTTGATTTACTTAAGCGATTTTAAAAATATCCCAGAGGTATGTATAGACAATGTACAAAATGTATGCAATTTAGCGGAACAGCATTTATGACATTTTCAATCGCTTAGTTGTCCGTGACATCACAATATCCACGCTTTCCCCAGAGAAACAAATGAGCCGTTGCTATGGCAACGAGGCTCGAGTTAATATCTTATGACGTCACGAAGTACGAATTACGATTGTCCTTTCAATATATCATGATACAATTTTAAAGCAGATTTTCTATGCATTTGCATAAGGTTAACTTATTGGTGTTTTTGTATATAAATTTGGTGCAAACTTTTTGAATGGAGGGATTGGTGTTGTTCATATAGGTAAATTAACTACGTACATAGCGCAATAGGTATGCCTATTCGGTACAGTGCCTCGCTCTCTATGGAGAGCGAGGCACTGCTGGGTGCCTGCCCATGCGTAACGGAGTAGAAAATAACGGATTTAGTGTACTAAAAGCCAGAAAGAATATACTTTGTCCTCTTGACTTCTCTTCAAGTGTCACTCTTCTATAAGCAATTATTACCGAGCGGGCGCGAAGCGCCCGTGAGGTTTCTCGTCAACTTACTAGACAAATTTACATTTGACCCGGCCCGACACGGCCCGACCCGGCCATACAGACGCTTTTCGGAATCTAATAACTTTGCAACCACTGCTCTGATTGAGATTGGGTTTTCACCATTGGATAGGTCCATCACATCAATTTGTTTTTGGTATCGTGCGTTCTGATAGGTGGTACACAGCGCGTGGCAGTTGTCACACGCGAACGTCCAAAAGAACACAAAACCTTGCAAAAATGATTCTTGATAAAAAAATGGCTGTATTATTATAAGCACTAATGTATACGCTGAAGCATGCAGCGCTCAGGACACACCCCCTTTTGGCGGATTTGAGAAAGGAGATCATGAACAATTTAATACAACTTAATTTTTATGTTGGCATGCATAATTTGAGGCCTGGCAATTTTCTGGAGGACTAAAATGACTGTGTGTTACTACCACGTGGGCTCCCTTACCGTTTCATATTTCAAACCTGTTTTAGCTTTACCAGAGCGCGCTCGCTCGGTCATCGCCTAAAAAGGCGTTTTACTGGTATAAATTATGTCAAAATTATCGATTATCAAGCAATTATCTATTACAGGATTATTGAAGCGAGACAAAATATGATATTGCAAAGAGTAGTATCACAATGTTCTTTAATGGAATCACCTGAACAAGTTATATTCCTGGCAAACCACAGGGAACGACCTTTCATCTTACAGGAACCAAGCCAGAGTCGTGTTGAAGACCTTCACCGGGTTGCCAAGTCATAACGTTACACCAGTTATGTGCTCAGGCTCGATTGACATAACGCTTTATGCATACATTTGTTCACACAGCCCACTGTACACAACGTCCGTCCCCCTCCCCCCCCCCATTATCAGACAAAAATAGCAATTCCTGATATAAAATTAGTTAGCCTTGTTTCCAATGTCCATTATTAATTTTGTTGAAGTTGAGGCAGTAGCAATTGCACAGAAGTTATAATATCAAATGGATAAATCCATGGTACGTGAAGATCCGTCTAAACCAATCTGAAACACTTCGTCCGAACCCATATCCAAATCCAATTCATGACTTTGCATTAAAGGTGGTTTAATCCAATCAACAGTACTTACAACAATTCGCGAACAATGAATTCAAACCGAGTTTGTTAATTGGATTTTCGATGAATGAAGATGAATGTTGCAGAAGTGACACACTGGCAG